>JABWTJ010000438.1:833942-859883 GCA_016801875.1 Solanum sitiens | reverse complement strand
TGGTAGAAGAGGATGACCCATGCTAGGCATTTTAACCCCTGGGATGTTGTCCTCATAATTCCACAAATTGGGATCGGCCCATGCTAGGCTTTCGCCCCTGAGCTGCCACCCTTCCATACCAATTGGGATAGGCCCATGCTAGGCTTTTGCCCCTGAGCTGCCACCCTTCCATACCAATTGGGATCGGCCCATGCTAGGCTTTTGCCCCTGAGATGCCACCCATAATCATACAGATTATGTTTAGATTCTTTCATCTTTGAGGTTGTTGTTTATCAGTTCATAACTCTTGTGGGATTGTTCTTTAGATAATCATAACTCTTTTGAGATTGTTCTTTTTGATGTTCATAACTTGTTTCTGATATTGTTTTGGTGGTCATAATCCTTGTTTTGATTTGGAAATACGGACCAGTAGTAGAAGATATATGAATATGGACTTACGATAATAACAATGACATGGAAAGGATATGTGAATTGAACGTAGTACTTAGGAGCTTATATGACTCGGTAAGCATTTTGACATATCAAATTGAAGCACATCCAGTGAAGACAATTTAACATTCAGCCAAGACATTTGAACTCTATATGATACAAATACAAGGTGTTCATGCATGTGGAACCAAGAGGGGAATGTGAGCAGATTAAACTTAAGGACGGATACATATTCCAAGTAAGTACACAGAAACATACAATTGAGAAAGTAGTGATTATGTGAGGTAACATTACAGTCTAACACAATGAGATTAATAACAAAGAAAGGGAATATATGAACATGTGACAAGATGACATATCTATAAACAATTGAAGCAAATTGGCAAGATATGGGCAGATCGTATATACATCCTATAAACATATGTACCATGTGTAATCTAGGATTACTTTGACTTATATGAGGGAAATACGTGCTAGGGGTACTTTGACAATGAAACAAGTTTAAACCTTGCATGCTAACACTTGGTAGAGTAAACACACACACATTTAGTAACAAACTCATATTAGAGTACCCACTTCAATGCTATAGGGAGTAGGAGCTACAACTATGGATCAGTCACTACCAAGGGCACTTAGAAAGCTTACTTTTTGTAATGCAAGTTTTGGATTCATGCCAAAGAAATAGGAAATCAAATAGCCTTACATACCTTGCTATACAATTCGAATCGTATGACTTAAGCTCCTTATCTTCTGATCACTAACTACAATAAAATAAGTCATAAGACTAGTATTAGCAGCTAATTAATCAATTTGAGCCACTTGATCACACCCAAATAGTAACGAAGCAGTAAGCTGCAATCTATCTAGTGAGTGTTTTCTTTTCTTCCCTATCCCTTTAATCACGTATATATACTGTACAACCTTCGCATCAGGTCCTCCCCAGAATTCCCTACAATATTTAAGTCCTTTATATTATCCATAACTTCCCCGCACATCCAGTCACATCCCTTATCATAACATACATAAAACAATCTTTGAACATAATAATGTAATAGAAGCAATATGAATCGTGGTTTCTGATCACCAACACTTGAAGAGCTAACTTTACTTTTAAAGTGGTCAAACAAGCTCATAACTTAATTTAAAGAGGACTCCCCTCCATAGCTATCCTAACATGCACTAATCACCAGAACATCCTCCCCAATATTGACCATGTAAGAGTAACAATTTCCAACTCACTAATACATACCAAGTGTCTTAATTAACTCAAGCACAAGAGGGAGAAAATTGCAGTAGCTTACCTTGCTGGACATGACTACCACTTGATAAGACTTGGATTCTTCAAGGTAAAGGTTGTCCTTTTTAACTTGTCTTAAATTATACCTTCCAATAGCTTGAAATACCTATTATTTAAGAACTTTAATGGTATTTAATGGCTGTTGTATGAATCTAAGAGAGAGAAGAGAGAAAGCTCTAGTAATCAGATATTTTGTCAAAGTAAAAATGGTTGGGAAAAGTTGATATCAATCTCTTTTAAAGGGACCTGCTTTGGACGACTTTATCACTCATTTGGGGCCATAATATGCCAAGTAGGTGACCCACCCACTTGGACTTTTCATTAGGACTTTTTTTGGACTTAATAACATTGCCCTTTTGCCACTTTTCTCATTCTTCATTTGCAGCCAACATGTGTCTTTAATTTGGGCCACACCTTTAAGTAGGTGATGCATCTAGTTTTCCATTAAAATTATTTCTTGTGGGCTTGAGAAGATTGGGCCTTGGTTGTCCATTTCCCCCTTATTCTTCCATTCAACTTGGGCTAAATTAATGCAAATAGGTGTAGTGTACTTGGCCCAATAACACAGTCAAAGAGTCTTAGTAGGTGATGCACATACTTGGTCCTTTGGATTGGTCAATAAGTCAAAGTAGGTGATGCAGCTACTTGTCACTTACTAGCTTAGTGAAGTCAAGCAAGCACCTCAATATTTTGTTAAATTTCTAGACCTTAATAGTTTTAACATAACTTAGAACTTATATACACTATGCCACTTTTACTTTAGACTCAAATCCCACCTTGTCATCTCAAGTGTAAATATTTCCATCAACATCAACTTAATAGGGTCGCATCAAAATCTCTGGACAATTCACTTTAAATATTACCGCTAATTGCATAGGAAACCAAATCCATAACTATACCACAAGGCAGTTTATAAGCATTATTAAAATAGAACTAGTACACATAGAATACGGGGTGCTACATCCTCCCCCTCTTATGATCATTCGTCCTCGAATGATAGGTGCACCTGGTAGTTCGATTAATCTCTGAATTTCATATAGAGATTTGCGAGAGTCCCAATTGTAAATAGGAAGGACTATCCAGAATCCATAGACTAACCGAAAATATGTATAGACAAATCTAGCATGACGTCTCGATAGATATGGTTCATGAAATAGTAATATGAAAAAATTAAATCCCTTCTTTACCATGTAATTCACTAAAAATACACAAGTAGTACTCATACAAATAAGACTGTAATATACCTAAACACAAGAAACACAAATGACACATCAAATGAACAAATTCTAGCAAGATTCATGATCATATAAGAGGACCACATGATCTCAGATCCTTATATTGATGTTTAAAATGAGGAGGGTCACTTAGTATCTCTCTATCATCTTCTATTCCCAGGTATGTTGCGTTATATTCTATTCCTTCCCTAATACTCATGGTTACACATTCTGAACTTAGCTTCCGAGCCTTAACAATTAAGAATAACTATAGAGTATCTCCCAAATTTTATTTTTGTATATGAACGGACACATAGAATCATAGGCTATAGGGGCAATACTTTCCTTTCTCTTTTATTTCATGACACTTTTCAGAGGTGAATCTTTTAAGAACACATAGCTGTTAATATAAAATCTAAAGTTTTATGCCGCTCCTGCGAATAGGGTATTATGCTAAGTTATTTATCTATGGTTGATTAAATTTACATATATGGCCAACCTTTTCTGTTCAAAGTCTTCACTGCATATTGATACAAGGAAATATTTTCCCAAATTGTTCAAAACTCAAATCAATAAGCATAGAGAGGGCATAGTATACGGATGAATAAGTCACATTGGACATGACACATAGGCAGACTATCCCAAAAGGGAGCGCGCAAGGTATACGTGAATTAAGCTATAGAAATACATGTTATATGCGTGTATATGACCTATAGGTTAGCGTGTGAGCGAATGAACTATAGGGAATGTAGGAACGGGCTAGATGATCACATGATGCATGAGTACATAGGCTAAGACATGTAGTAGATATGACATGTAGACATATCAGAAAATGAGCTACGGAACACAAATCACATTGAGCAAGTGCGTTATATTGCGTGGATAGGTGGACTAACATGTTAATGAGCACAAATATGAAATATGAGCAAGTGAGCACATAACACATGGCCAGAAAAGCTATAAGGCCTAAAATGTTTAAGCAAGTAGGCTATGAGGTATGCAAAATATATAGAAATGGTCATATGATTAATTTAGCATGCATTACTCATACAATATGGAAAAGTGGCATGTGGGAAGTAACCAGTGCAATAAATAACATGTAAGGAAAAGTTCCTATGAAAACATCATTAAACAAGGGTGATCTGAAGCGGATAACACTTGCATGTAAGCATTCCATGACGTTAGGTAACCTATGAGAAGGCGATCCATAAAGGGAAAATGACATACAAATAGATAAGTTATAGAATATGCAGCATGTATAATTATATAAAAAAAATCATCTTTGAAAGCTACGATATATCCTATAGAACAACTCTAACGTACTAAGATAAACACACTGTCTTAAGCTTTTAAGTTACAGGTGGGATAGTTCTGCTCATATTCCTTACTCGCCTCAAAACACATACAATTGATTTTCCCATCTACTATCTCCAATCTCCTAAGAATTCTTATAGGTGTTCTGCTATTGGGACTTGGCTTCTGTCTAGGTCAATATAAATAGTACAGTAATGATAGAAAAAGAAAATCCTCAAAAAAAGTAGATCATCTTTTAGAGTAGGAGGACGAGGTCAACTTTCCCTTCATTACTAGCTTGTGTTATATCACATTCAATGATTGATGCCCCTTGAAGATCAAAAAAATAATAATAATAAATCGTGCTTCTTGAACGCATCATGAAATATGAACTCTAATAACATGTAAATGCCAGGTACCTATAAAGTTATATCATGATTCATAACGTCTTAGAGTTAGCCGATTTGGGCTTAACTAGATAGGTCTGGCCATACTAATAGATTTCCTCTTTTTTTTTCTTTTCTTTTTCTTTTTTTTTTTTTTTAATAAGTGAGGGTGCTCCGACTCTTTTCCCATGCAAGATAGCAAATAAGAACAACTAGCAATATGCATATGATCTATTATTTTATTCAAGACTAAATATCAAAACTTGAATCGATACTAAATTGACTTCTCTATGTAACAAAGGTTCACAAAATTGTTCCCAGGAGTGCCATTATAACTCGTTAGCGTTGAAGAGCTGATAACATTTTCTTACCGCATACACTTTAGCAATCACTCTCTCATAACCACCTATGCCACTCCTCTATAGCATCCTCATATCACCCCTACTCCTATGTTTAGGGAATTTGACATATTCCATCTCTTTCTAATGAGAAGTTGTTTGTACATATTCGGCCTGTGTAATTTAAGCTTCATTCTCACAAGCTTCCTATCTAACAAGTAACTTTTAATCAAAACTAGCATCTTCATGTACTAGATTCCATTATGTACAACCAACTAATCACAACTTAGTTCTAACCAATCAACTTTCTTTTCGTTATTCTTACCCTTTAGGAACATACTAACTCTCTATATCCAACACATACCTCATAAAATGAACCACCACACATATATCATTTGCATTAATTGGCACACTTATCCCTAAGTTTTATATTCATGAAAAGAATACAAATGTTATTAGTACTTATTCAGAGCTGCTGGCACATACCATATAAATGCCAAACATTAACATACTCGGGAGGACATACGGTGAGAATTTGAGCTTTGTCAGCCAATTAGGGGTATCTGTAGTAACACTATTGCACTAATACATCCACCTATAAAATTGTGCCACTGGATTCTTTGAACTAAAAGAAACTGCTTTGACTACATCAATTTCGAGAACATGTGCAACGCTGAAAATTCTATATATCAAAGACTAAGAACAAGTGTCCTCCATAGGAATAAATCCTGTAAGTATGGAGCAAATATAGAACTCAAGAGCTGGTTACATCCTCCTAAGAAGATCTCCCTGGAAATGCTACAGCAAATATATGTAACTAGGTAACAAATCATATTTGAACCAACATGATGCAAATGGTACAAATGCAACTTTAAATGCAAATAACATAAAAGTCTTTACATACCTTGTGTAGTGAGATGGTCAACTAAAATGAGCTCATTCTAGTCAAACTTTTGGTAACTTGAGGTCCTTTCTGTATGTTACATGCTGACACTTCAACAACCGTTAACCTTAACCATAGTTAATATGAATAGCATGATCTGGTACAACTAGAAATGGGCTTCTTAACTTCGCTCTATCGCACGATCAGGATTATGAAGGAAGGTAACATTTCCTAAATGTCCAAGCAGCCCCCTAATTATTAAATGTGGCGCGCAACACATTCATAACTAAGGATATACTAGACACGACTTTGTAGACCCCCTAGGACGAACTGCTCTGATACCACTTTGTCATAACCCAACCCTAGTTAAGGCAGACAAGTACCTTATGAACACATGCTTTACAAGTAATCTATGATGAGAAAGTAAACTACTATGCAGATTACTGATGAGAAGCTTAAAATACAACACATTTTGACTAGCTAAACCTCTATATGTGACAAGTGAAACTATGAATACAGATGATAGCTTTACAATGTCTACAAAGCCTCTACTGGAATCCATGATGGTACCACTATGAAAATACACATAGTAAAGACTCGGCAAAACTCCGAATCAACCTGGAGCCCACCAACATCCACTGAGTATAATGTGCTTCTATTGGGAAGATCTACTAGTTGAGTACTTGCACCTGCAGCATGAAATGCAGCGTTCCCAATAAGGGATGTCAGTACAAAAGAATGTACTGAATATGTAAGGCATAATACGACCATATTTAATATGAGAGCTCAAGTGAAACCAAATACCAATAGATAAGGATTAGAGACCACCTTTGCTTTATGCTTGTGGAATCGTGCATGTTACATTCTTTTCTCTACTTTTCTGTACTTTATAATCTTTATACAACATATGATACAAATGACCAGCTGATCAGTGGTAGAAGAGGATGACCCATGCTAGGCATTTTAACCCCTGGGATGCTGTCCTCATAATTCCACAAATTGGGATCGGCCCATGCTAGGCTTTCGCCCCTGAGCTGCCACCCTTCCATACCAATTGGGATCAGCCCATGCTAGGCTTTTGCCCCTGAGCTGCCACCCTTCCATACCAATTAGGATCGTCCCATGCTAGGCTTTTGCCCCTGAGCTGCCACCCATAATCATACAGATTACGTTTAGATTCTTTCATCTTTGAGGTTGTTGTTTATCAGTTCATAACTCTTGTGGGATTGTTCTTTAGATAATCATAACTCTTTTGAGATTGTTCTTTTTGATGTTCATAACTTGTTTGTGATTGTTGTTTTGGTGGTCATAATCCTTGTTTTGATTTGGAAATACGGACCAGTAGTAGAAGACATATGAATATGGACTTACGATAATAACAATGACATGGAAAGGATATGTGAATTGAACGTAGTACTTAGGAGCTTATATGACTCGGTAAGCATTTTGACATATCAAATTGAAGCACATCCAGTGAAGACAATTTAACATTCAGCCAAGAGATTTGAACTCTATATGATACAAATACAAGGTGTTCATGCATGTGGAACCAAGAGGGGAATGTGAGCAGATTAAACTTAAGGACGGATACATATTCCAAGTAAGTACACATAAACATACAATTGAGAAAGTAGTGATTATGTGAGGTAACATTACAGTCTAACACAATGAGATTAATAACAAAGAAAGGGAATATATGAACATGTGACAAGATGACATATCTATAAACAATTGAAGCAAATTGGCAAGATATGGGCAAATCGTATATACATCCTATAAACATATGTACCATGTGTAATCTAGGATTACTTTGACTTATATGAGGGAAATACGTGCTAGGGGTACTTTGACAATGAAACAAGTTTAAACCTTGCATGCTAACACTTGGTAGAGTATACACACACACATTTAGTAACAAACTCATATTAGAGTACCCACTTCAATGCTATAGGGAGTAGGAGCTACAACTATGGATCAGTCACTACCAAGGGCACTTAGAAAGCTTACTTTTTGTATTGCAAGTTTTGGATTCATGCCAAAGAAATAGGAAATCAAATAGCCTTACATACCTTGCTATACAATTCGAATCGTATGACTTTAGCTCCTTATCTTCTGATCACTAACTACAATAAAATAAGTCATAAGACTAGTATTAGCAGCTAATTAATCAATTTGAGCCACTTGACCACACCCAAATAGTAACAAAGCAGTAAGCTGCAATCTATCTAGTGAGTGTTTTCTTTTCTTCCCTATCCCTTTAATCACGTATATATACTGTACAACATTTGCATCAGGTCCTCCCCAGAATTCCCTACAATATTTAAGTCCTTTATATTATCCATAACTTCCCCGCACATCCAGTCACATCCCTTATCATAACATACATAAAACAATCTTTGAACATAATAATGTAATAGAAGCAATATGAATCGTGGTTTCTGATCACCAACACTTGAAGAGCTAACTTTACTTTTAAAGTGCTCAAACAAGCTCATAACTTAATTTAAAGAGGACTCCCCTCCATAGCTATCCCAACATGCACTAATCACCAGAACATCCTCCCCAATATTCACCATGTAAGAGTAACAATTTCCAACTCACTAATACATACCAAGTGTCTTAATTAACTCAAGCACAAGAGGGAGAAAATTGCAGTAGCTTACCTTGCTGGACATGACTACCACTTGATAAGACTTGGATTCTTCAAGGTAAAGGTTGTCCTCCTGAAATTGTCTTAAATTATACCTTCCAATAGCTTGAAATACCTATTATTTAAGAACCCTAATGGTATTTAATGGCTGTTGTATGAATCTAAGAGAGAGAAGAGAGAAAGCTCTAGTAATCAGATATTTTGTCAAAGTAAAAATGGTTGGGAAAAGTTGATATCAATCTCTTTTAAAGGGACCTGCTTTGGACGACTTTATCACTCATTTTGGGCCATAATATGCCAAGTAGGTGACCCACCCACTTGGACTTTTCATTAGGACTTTTTTTGGACTTAATAACATTGCCCTTTTGCCACCTTTCTCATTCTTCATTTGCAGCCAACATGTGTCTTTAATTTGGGCCACACCTTTAAGTAGGTGATGCATCTAGTTTTCCATTAAAATTATTTCTTGTGGGCTTGAGAAGATTGGGCCTTGGTTGTCCATTTCCCCCTTATTCTTCCATTCAACTTGGGCTAAATTAATGCAAATAGGTGTAGTGTACTTGGCCCAATAACACAGTCAAAGAGTCTTAGTAGGTGATGCACATACTTGGTCCTTTGGGTTGGTCAATAAGTCAAAGTAGGTGATGCACCTACTTGTCACTTACTAGCTTAGTGAAGTCAAGCAAGCACCTCAATATTTTGTTAAATTTCTAGACCTTAATAGTTTTAACATGACTTAGAACTTATATACACTATGCCACTTTATACTTTAGACTCAAATCCCACCTTGTCATCTCAAGTGTAAATATTTCGATCAACATCAACTTAATAGGGTCGCATCAAAATCTCTGGACAGTTCACTTTAAATATTACCACTAATTGCATAGGAAACCAAATCCATAACTATACCACAAGGCAGTTTATAAGCATTATTAAAATAGAACTAGTACACGTAGAATACGGGGTGTTACACCCTAAGACTAAAAAAAATCCTAAGTCCAAAATACGAAAACCCAAACATTAAACACTAAACCATAGAACTTAAAAGTCAAATCCTTAACCGCAAACCCTAAAACCTAAAAAAAAACTAAATGCTAACCCATACCTTCAACTAAAGCCCTAATCCTAACCTTGACCCTAACCCTAACACTGAACCATAAAACTGAAACCCTAAGCCCAAAATAAAAAAACCCAAACATTGAACACTAAACCATAGATTTTAAACAAAAAATCCTAAACCCCAACACCTTAAACCTAACCCTAACACTATCCTTAACCCTAACTTTAAACCCTAAGCACTAAACCCAATGCCCAAAGTACTAAAAACCAAACATTAAACACTAAAACCATAGATATTATAACTCAAATCCTTAACCCCTAACTCTAAAACCTAAAAAACAACCTAAGCCCTAACCTTAACCCTAACCTTAACCCTAACCCAAACCCTACCATAAACCATAAACCCCAAGCCCAAAATACCAAAACCCAAACATCAAACACTAAACCATTGATATTAAACCTCAAATCCTAAACCCCAAACCCAAAAACTTAAAAGACCCAAAACCCTAACCCTAACCCTAACCTTAACCAAAACCCTAACCTTAACCCAAACCCTAACCCTAACAATAAAGCATAAACCAGAAACCTAAGCCCAAAATACCAACACCCAAACATATATAATAAACAATAGATTTTAAACCTCAAATGCTAAACCCTGAACCATAAAACCTAAAAAAAAAACTACACAACCCTTACCCTAAACCCTAAACCCTAAACCCTAGTCCAAAAAAAATTCCTAAATAAACCCTAAATATTTAATACGAAAACTCAAACATTAAACACTAAACCATAGATTTAAAACCTCAAATCCTAAACCACAAACCCTAAAACCTAAAAGACACCTAAACCCTAACCCTAACCCCTAACACAATCCCTTACCCTATCCTTAACCCTAACCCTAACCGTAAACCATTAACCCAAAACCCCAAGCCCAAAATACCAAAACCCAAACATTAAACACTTAACCATAGATTTTGAATAAAAAATCCTAAACCTTAAACACTAAAACCTAAAAAATAAAAACTAAACACTAACCCTAATCATATCCCTAACCCTAACCCTATCCTTCACCCTAACCCTATCCTTCACCCTAACCCTAAGCCCTAAACCCTAAACCCAAAGCCCATAATACCTAAAACCTAATATTAAACCCAAAACCATAGATATTACAACTCAAATCGTTAACCCTAAACCCTAAATCTAAAAAACAATCTAAGCCCTAACCCTAACCCTAACATTAACCCTAACCCTAACCCTACCATAAACCGTAAACCGCAAGCCCAAAATACCAAAACCCAAATATTAAACACTAAACCATTGATATTAAACCTCAAATCCTAAAACCTAAAAAAAACCAAAACCATAACCCTAAACCTCAAACCCTAAACCCTAAGCCCAAAATGCCAAAACCCAAACAAATAAATACTAAACTCTTAACCCCAAACCCTAATACCTAAAAAACCACCTAAACCCTAACCCTAACCCTATCATTAACCCTAACCATACCATAAACCCTAGTGTTAAAAATCATAAGACTCCCAAAATACCAAATTTTCTCTCTCTACGATTCTCTCAAGGAACGCTGCATGAATTAGCCGCTCAACTAATTTGTTCAAGAATTTTTGATTGTTGTGATGGCTGGATTACCAGCAGATGATCGATTTAGGCCGCCGAATCCATCTACAGTGGTACGCAATCCTAATTTTCAATCATCAACACAAGAAATGACTAAAGAATCATCGTCCACCTCTTCGCAGTTGAGGGAAGAGGCGATCCATACTGCTATGGAGGAAGCAGAATTGGATGAATCACGTCATATTTATGAAACGGGTCAATAAACTAATGGTAAGAAAGGCGAAATTCCGATGGGTGATGCACAGGGGAGTCAAAAAATTGTTGGGTCTGAAACGCGCAGTACACAGGCTATGGAGGCGACAAAATCGCTTCAAAATATCACTCATAGTCGATTGCAAGTGGAGGGGATTCGAAAAGGATATGGTATTGGGGAAGCTTCCCCTGTTCTTGAGGAACATAATCAACAAATTATAGAGGTAATGGGAACCCAAAATATTGAATCGAAAAAGGCTGGAGAGTTTGTTGAATTGCAGATGAGGAATCAAGAACAATAAAATCGAATTGGACAGCAACAACAACAAATTGTAAGTTCAAAAACTGCTGGTGAGCTTGTCGAATCTCAAAGGATGAATCTTGAAAATGAAAATCGATTTGCCCAGCAACAACAACAACTGCCAAGTTCATACAAGGAAAATGAAGGAAATCTGGTGTCTCAGTGACCTGCAAATGTTTCCACTGATTCGAGGTATTCGAGAGAAGAAACAAATGATTTCAAACGAGTTTCAATAGGTAGAAATCAAGGTTCGAAGGAGGTCATTCATTCTTCAGTGTATAGGCAAGCTGGTGAGTCTTCTAAGTCTGGTTTGCAAAACATTCGAGCAGAAAATGTACAAGGTAGTCTCAATCTCAATACTTCTATGTACATATCTGATAGAGGGATGGAGAAAATTGATAGGAATGATAATGAACCTGGTAGGCATCAGGATGTAGATTATCATTCGAATTTTCCTAAGATCTCAAGTAATTTTGATAGACCTACACCTAAGCTTCCTACAGGAAAAACTGATCAACCTTCAGGAAATCCTAATAATTTTCCAAAGAAAGATCAAGTTCAAGACACTGCTCCTTACACTTTAATACAAACCTATGCTGATAGATTGAGATATAATCAATCGAAGAGTGGTGTTAGTATTAAGTTGACTAATCTAGAAATCACCACTAAACAAGGCTTACCTGCTGTTCTTTATGTGAAAAATGAAGTAATTAATGATTTGGCTTCCGCTTTTAAATTCACTCTTATTGGAAAGTTTTTTTATACTATGCCTAGAGTTTAATTAATTAGGAAGAACTTCATACTTCAAACACAACTTTCAGGGGGAGTGAAGATAGCTTATTTTAATTCTCGTCATGTATATATTGACTTAGATAACAAACTAGATTATAACATGGTTTGGACCAAACAACGTATGACTATCGCTGGACAAACCATGAGGATTCAAGCATGTACTCCTACATTTAAACCGGAAGAAGAAACTCCATTAGTACCAATTTGGATTTCGCTTCCGGAATTACCTTGGCATTGTTATAATAAGGAGTTTACTACTAGTTTATTATCTCCTATTGGTAGAGTGTTGTATCAAGATTCAGCTTCTATAAACAAAACTAAGGGAAGTCAAGCTCGTGTTAAGGTTCAAGTAGATCTCACTAAAGATAGACCTCCTCATATTTGGATGGGTTATATTGGGGAGGATATTACGGATGGTAGGTAGCAAAAATTTGTGTATGATAGTATACCTGATTATTGTTTTTATTGTAAACATCAAGGTCACAAAGAGACTAATTGTATCATTAAACAAAGAGAGGAAGAAAATAAAAAAAGGAAAGAATTAGAGAAAAATAAGCCTAAGAAAGACAATGTTCATAAAGAATTGCAAATATCTGATAACATTGAAACAGGCAGTAGGGAGGTGGTTTTCAATCCACAAAAGTATCAAGGTGAAACAGACCAACAGCATATGCAGCAAGAGGATTGGCAGACATAGAGGAGGAGAAATAATAACCGACAACAAGTAAAATTCAATACAGACAGGGTAGCAGTTCAGCATCAACAGGCACAAACAGGTATAGTTTCTATTCCTACAAAAAATACTTATATTGATTTGGAAATGCAGGAAATGACACCAACTGGAGAGGAAATGGGGAAGCAGACAAATCATACACCGGAACAAAGGCATCAGATTACCTGTTAATAAGCAACAATAGAAAAATAGAGCGCATGCTCATATTGAAGGAAGTTACATTAACAAGGAACAAAGTAGTAGACAACAAAGGATGGAAGGTCAGGTAAATAGGAAGGAGTTAGAATTCTATAAAGAAAAAGATGATCAGCAACATGTTGCTGTAACTAGACCAGGTATTGACTCAATGCTGCCACTCCCTACAACCCTAAATACTTGTGATATTGAATCTGCTGGTGTAGCTATTGGAGGTGAGTTTGGAGGTTGTCAGGAGACAACTAGGCATAATCAGGAAAGGCTGTCCAAAGGTAAAGGGAAATTGAATTAGGCTGATGAAGAGGGGTCTGTTAAACAATTTAATATTGAAGAGAGGAACCACCAGATAAAATCAATACTAATGAATCACAACGGCATTTGAATACTAAGAAAAAATTAACTAAAAAGAAAAAAAATCACACTGAAACAGGGAAAGATTATAAATCTCATCAACAAGAAAAGGATGATTATTTTGATGAGTATGGGGCACCTGATTCTGAAGATGAATATGATGAAGATACTCAATCTTTAGAAGAGGGTATAGAAATAGGGGAGGAAATTAGTACAGAACAACATGATCAACAAGGTACTAGTCTTCACAGCTCTAATTTTGAAGAAGTTAGAGATGTCACTGGGAAGCAAGGACTATCACCAAGGGGTAGAAATATTTCGAGGAAAAATGCAAATGTTAGTACTAGTAAACCAAATACTAGAGCTAGGAGTAGAGGTCTATAATGATAAAAATTATATGTTGGAATGCTAGAAGTATCAACACTCATGGTTCTCTAGAAAGGTTGATAAGTCTTAGGAAAATTCATAATTTGTCTATGATTGATATCTTAGAACCTTTTGCAAATCAATCTCAAATGGATTTTTACAGAATAGAGCTTCTTATGGATAAGGGTCAATGTAATATTGATAATAAAATATGGCTATTTTGGTCGAGTGAGGTGAATTGTAATGTGGTGGAAATTGATCAACAAAACATTACTTGTGAAATTAATCATACAAATTATAGTGAAAAATTCATTGTAACATATGTGTATGCTAAATGTAAGGACCATTTGAGGAGACCATTATGGGATAGTATGTTAAATCTGTCTGACACTGTTCATCCTTGGTGTATAATTGGTGACTTTAATGTCATATTTTCTATGCAAGAAAAGTTGGGGGGTAGAGACTACAACATAAATAAAAGTTTTGAATTCATTAACACTATTGAATCTTGTGATTTGGTGGATATATGGTACAATGGGCAACCATATACTTGGTGCTACCATAGAGAGGATGGAGCTAGAATTTGGAAGAGGCTTGATAGGGGCTTGGTAAATGATAAATGGCTGGAGAGGATGCCTCAGACTAATATCACTCAGCTTCCTTCAGTAGGATCTGATCATTGTCCATTACTTATGGAAATGAGTGATAGACAGGAATCTGTGATTAAATATTTTAAGTTCCTAAACTGTTGGACTGAGAATTCTTCTTTTTTACATACTGTAGAAAATTGTTGGAAAAGAAAGGTTGTAGGCAATCCTATGTGGATTTTACATACAAAAATGAGGAGATTAACAACTACTTTAAGGAATTGGTCAAGGAAAGAATATGGTGATATTTTTGCAACAGTTAAGCATTATGAAGAGTTAGTTAGGATTGCTGAAGAAACTATTCTTAATGATAACAGTAGGGAGAATAGAGAAAATTTGCATTCTACTAATGCACAATATATAAGGTACTTGAAACTTGAGTATGCAATACTTCAACAAAAAACTCAGCTTCATTGGTTAAAAGAAGGAGATGTTAATTCAAAATACTTTCATGCTATAATAAGAGGAAAAAGAAAAAGAATGTTTATACATAAGATAGTGACTGACAGTGGTGAGTGGATACAAGGGGATGACAATATAGCAAGAGAAGTTTGTGAGTATTATCAACAGATTTTCACTGGTAAAACAGAGAATAAGGGAGGATATTTTACAGTGTGTTCCTAATGTAGTTACTCCTGAGCAAAATTCTCAGTTGGAAAGTATACCTACTTTAAATGAATTGAGAAGTGTAGTAATGCAAATGAACCCACATTCTTCCCCTGGTCCAGATGGTATTGGGGGCAAATTTTATCAAGTATGTTTTGATATCATTAAAGATGATCTTCTTGCTGCTGTACAATCTTTCTTTAGTGGTTATGTTATGCCTAAATATATGACTCATGCTTGTCTAATCCTTCTTCCTAAAGTAGATCACCCTAACAAGCTTAAGGACTTTAGGCCGATTAGTCTTAGTAATTTCACCAATAAGATCATTTCTAAGATTATGAGTACTAGACTAGCCCCTTTACTTTATACTATTATATCAGACAATCAGTCTGGTTTTGTAAAAGGTAGGAGTATTTCTAAAAATATTATGTTGGCTCAAGAAATTATTCATGGTATCAAACTTCCCAATGAGGGTGATAATGTGGTTATCAAATTAGATATGGTCAAAGCTTATGATAGGGTTTCATGGGCTTATACTTGTCTAGTTTTGAGGAAGATGGTTTTTGGGGAAGTATTCATTTATAGGGCATGGAGAATCATGAGTAATAATTGGTATTCCATAGTCATTAATGGCAAAAGACATGTTTTTTTTCACTCAACTAGAGGTCTTAAACAAGGGGATCCTTTGTCTCCATCCCTTTTTCTTTTAGGTGCTGAAATCCTTTCAAGACAGCACAATCTTCTTTATCATGATCAGTTGTATAGGGGTTTTCATATGGAGGTTAGAGGGACACAAATTAATCACTTAAGTTTTGCGGATGATATAATCAAATTTAGCTCCACTGATAGAAGATCTTTACAACTAATTATGAAAACTATAGATACTTATGAAAGGGTGTCTGATAAAAAATTGAACAAGGACAAAAGTTATTTCATGGTAACTACAAATACTAAACAAGAATCATAGACATTATTAAACAAGAAACTGGTTTTAGTATGAAACATAGTCCTATAATATATCTAGGTTCTCCTTTATATATTGGGGGTCAAAGAATCATTTGTTATTCAAACTTAGTTGATAAGGTGATAAAAAGAATTTCTTGCTGGCATGATAAAATTCTAAGTTTTGGGGGTAAAATCACTCTAGTAAAACATGTTTTACAGTCCATTCCCATACACATTTTAGAAGCTATATGTCCTCCCAAGACTACTCACAAATACATTAAAAGAGTCATTGCTGATTTCTTTTGGGGTAATGATAAAGAAAGGAAGAAGTATCATTGGGCTTGTTGGAAAACTTTGGCTTATCCTACTGAGGAGGGGGGCGTTGGAGTGAGATTACTGGATGATATAGTTGCCTACTAACGAAAAATTAACCAGTTTTGACATTGAGACAACAAATGTTTTTTGTTGTTGTAACAACCCATGTATGGATACCATCGAGCACATTTTCAATAATGGACCATTTGCAACATACATATGGAAGAGTTTTGCATAAACTGCTGGGATAGTCACAGATCACAGCTCCCTGTCTCATCTCATTATGCAATGGTGGACATCTAATACAAACATCTAATACAACAATGAAGCGAATCAACTGCTCTTACAAGCAACTCAAACATTCATATGTTTGAATCTCTGGAAAAATAGATGTACTAGAAAATATGGAGGCAATCACTCCAATTGAAAGAATATTGTATTCATGATACCAAAGTGACTTTGGTTATGTGGAAAAAGATTCAAGATCAATGGGTTAAACTTAACATTGATGGCAGTGCTTTAAGTAATCCTGGCAGAATTGGAGCAGGGGAATATTAAGGAATCACAATGGAGAAATGTTGTTAGCCTTTGCCACACCACTGGGAGAAGGAACTAACAATCAAGTTGAAATAGAAGCAGCCATTTTTGGAATGATGTGGTCCTTGTAACTAGGATACAAAAAAGATTTTCCTAGAAGTGGATTCTCAACTCTTAGTGTACTGGATTAGGCACAAAACCAACCCAACACTGCACCATCAACGCACAGGTAAGTATACTGCAGGCTCTTATAAACCAGACAAAATAATTCAGATGTAAGCACACCTTCGATAGGGCAATTTTATTGCTGATTCCCTCTCAAAACACAGTCACAAAATCACTTGCCCAGATTTTCTTCAACAGTGAACAACTACCAAAGGAAGCAAAAGCTTATTACCAACTTGATATGTTTGAAATGGCAAGCTTCAGAAGAAGGAAAATTAAGAAGATCAAGGAACCTCCTTGATTATTCCCCCTTTTCAACTTTGCTATAGGTTAAGGCTATAGCTGCGTTGAATAGGTTAGGTTTATTTTTGTAAAGGGAGAGTCTCCCTTGTTTATGTTTCCTAGATTCTATGTATCGAGAGGATTCCTCTTTTATAGTTGCTTAGTCTTGGTTTCATCTTTTTTGTAAGGGAATGAGTTAATCTTCCTTTTTTGGAAGACTAACTATAGACCCACAATAGGTTCGGAGGTAAGGTTTTATTCCCCCCTCCTTGTACTTTTTCCTTTTATTAATGCTACGGTCTGGGGGTGTTGCTAGCCCCTGACCCCTCCAAGGGTCGTTAAAATAAAAAATAAAATAAAATAAAAAAGTCCAAAGTACCAAAACCCAAATATTAAATACTAAACCACAGATTTTGAACCTCAAATTCTAAACCCTGAATCATAAAACCTAAAAAAAACCTAAGCCCTAACCCTAATCCAAACCTAAACCCGAACCCTAAATCATAAACCCTAAACCCTAAGTACAAAAAAAAAACCTAAGTCCAAAATACGAAAACCCAAACATCAAACACTAAACCATAGAATTTAAACCTCAAATCCTTAACCACAAACCCTAAAACCTAAAAAAACCAAAACTATAACCCTAATCCTAACCCAAACCCCACCCCTAATATGAACCCTAACCCAAACCCTAAACCATTAACCCGAAACTGCCAAGACCAAAATACCAAAAACCAAACATTATACACTAAACGATAGATTTTAAACCAAAAATCCTAAACCCCAAAACCTAAAACAAAAAAAATAAATAAACCCTAACCCTAACCTTAACCCTAAACCTAACCCAAAACCATAAAACCAAAACCTTAAGCCCAAAATTCCAAAACCCAAACATTAAATACTAAACCATAGATTTTGAACCTCAAATGCTAAACCGTGAACCATAAACTCTAAAAAAACCTACACCCTATCCCTAATCCTAACCATTACCCTAACCCTAAACCCTATTTTACAAAAAAAAAAAAGTTGAAAAAACCTATGTCCAAAATACGAAAACCCAAACATTAAACACTAAACCATAGATTTTAAACCTCAAATATTAAACCACAAATCCTAAAACCTAAAATAAACTTAAACCCTAACACTAACCCTAACCCAAACCCTAACCCTAACCTTAACCATAACCATAACCCTAAACCATTAAACCAAAATCCAAAGCCCAAAATACCAAAACCCAAACATTAAACACTAAACCATAGATTTTAACCCAAAAAACTAAAAGCTAAAAAAAAACCTGAACCATAACCCTAACCATATCCCTAACACGAACACTAACCCTAACCCTATCCTTTACCCTAACCCTAAACCCTAAACCCTAAACCCAAAGCCCAAAATACCAAAACCCTAACATTAAACACTAAACCATAGATATTACAACTCAAATCCTTAACACCAAACCCTAAAACCTAAAAAACAACCTAAACCCTAACCCTAACCATAACATTAACCCTAACCCTAACCCTACAATATACCCTAAACCCCAAGCCCAAAGTACTAAAACCCAAACATTAAACACTAAACCATTGATATTAAACCTTAAATACTAAACCCTAAACCCAAAAAACTAAAAAAACACAAAACCCTAACCCTAACCTTTACCCTAACCCTAACTATAAACCATAAACACAAAACCCTAAGACCAAAATACCAAAACCCAAACATGAAATAATAAACCATAAATTTTAAACATCAAATGCTAAACCCTGAACCATTAAACCTAAAAAAAAACTACACTCTAGCCCTAGTCCTAATCCTAACCCTAACCCTAAACCCTAAATCCAAAACCCTAAGTTCAAAAAAAAACCTATGTCCAAAATACGAAAACCAAAACTTAAACACTAAACAATAGTTTTTAAACCTCAAATCCTAAACCCTAAACCCAAAAACCTAAAAAAACACAAAACCCTAACCCTAACCCTAAACCATAAACTCGTAACATTAAGCGCAAAATACCAAAACCCAAACATTAAATACTAGACCATAGATTTTAAACCTCAAATGCTAAATTCTGAACCATAAAACCTAAGAAAAACCTACAGCCTAACCCTAATCCTAACCCTAACCCTAACCCTAAACGCTAAACCCTAAACCCTTAGTCCAAAAAAAAAACTAAGTCCAAAATATGAAAACCCAGACATTAAACACTAAACCATAGATTTTAAACCTCAAATCCTAAACCACAAACCCTAAAACCTAAAAAAACCTAAACCCTAACCCTAAACCCAAACCCAAACCCAAAACCTAACCCTAACCTGAACCCTAACCCTAACGCTAAACCATTAACCCGAAACCCCACTTGGACAACATTCATCATCGAATGACACTTGCCACTCTCCAAACACTTCCAAGACTAGGGGTTCAATTAGCAACTCATGACCATACCATATAACATCTCATACAATACAAACATCCAAGAAAACATCAATTCACATAATTAAGAGAATCACAACACAACAAGAAACTAGAAAACATTCTATAACTCATCATGCTACAAAACTCACATTCTTCATTCCAAATAGAAAAAACTCATTTTATATTCAATATCATGCTAATATACATCAATTCTAGCAATACTACAACAATTTTCAACCAAAGAATCAATTAGTCAATTTTTGAAAATTTTCACAATGAACTGGCAGAGCATTACAGTGAATTGTGCAACTTTTGCAAAAATGCAACTTTTAGTCAATATATGATATAAACATGCTAATATGCAAGGTAACTTCATATAACACCTTTTACAACATTATCATGGCTTCATAAAATACACAAATGCAAGAAGTTAATGAAATTCAATTTCAACCAAACATGCATATCATAAGGAGAATGTTTGGAACTCATTTAGGAGAAACCCATTCTAAGGTCAACATAACATCTACTCCAAGGAACTTCCTCAAGGCAACTTAGACCTTACTAATACTTTCTCACCCAAAGTCTAGCTCATGAAAAATAAAGACTCTCAAGGGTTCAACCATCTAACCACTACATCCCCCTTACTAGAAGAAACTCACTTTTACTCTTTCTAATCTCTTCAACTTCGTTTCTATGGTTGGGTCTTAAACAACCTCAAACCAACTCAACAACCACTCCTGCACATTTCTAACTCTATACCTTACCATTCTTTCAAACTATACTACCTTTCAAAAGGTACTAGACCAACCTAAGGTCATCAACAACATCTTTCACACCTCATCTAACAAGCCACATCTCATCTTTTCTCTCCCTCAACCCAATCTTCATAAAGTCACAGTCAAAGCACAAAACACATAAGGGAGACAAGGGAAAGACACCATATACCAAGCTCTTAGGTAAGATTAGATGAATGAAGAAGTGAAACTTTCCTAGCACCCAATAGCCTCCTATTAATAATATGGCGTGCTTCACATTATAAACAAGACTCTACTAGATGTTGTTCATGAGACAACTGAGACACTCCCTAAACATGATGCTCTGATACCAAGTTTATCACGACCCACAAGTACAACCTAGAAGTTAGAGCGTCCTTATGTCGCCACACGGCAAATGAGACTTCAAGAAATCTCATCTAAGACACTCGTACCATTCATTGCATAATAAACATACTAAAATGAGTAAGAATTTAAAACTTTCTACACACACGAAGAACTCTTTTCATAATAGTTACACAAGCGGAAGACTTTCATTTAAAACATTAAACCTTTACAACATCTCCTTGAACCATCTAAACGTTAGAGCATACAATACTTGGGACTAAGCCCATATAAGACATAAAGTAAAGACATAAGACATAAAGGAACATGTGGATATTGTCCTCGAATCAATGACGACTAACCAATACTTTATCTTCAACCCTTAGAAACCTATACATCCTTCATGGCATATCTAGACTTCGAATTCCCTACACTTTAGTCAAAAAGGGAAAGAAGGGGTTAGTACATTAGATGCACCAAGTATGGAAGCCATGCAAAAACCATGAAAGAGGGACATTTAGTAAATAACATGAATTTCATCAATTTCGATTAAAACAACATACTATAATCATAAGAACAATATTTAACAACTTAGAAACACATGAGAAACCATTTAAGCAAATAATCACATTTTAGAACAACTATACAGTGAACTCATTTCACTGTTACAGTGAAGTTCTTTAGCTTCACTTTACACACCTTTCTAGCATATAATCCTCTCACTAAAAGCTATCCTAAGACTCACTTAAGCAACACAAAGAGAGACCGCTATTCACCCTCTCTATGAATGCCTAAATGATCCTCAAGACTACTTAGAATGAGACACATTTACATACAATACATCAAGCACATCAACATGAGATTCTTCTATCAAAGATGATTCCAAGGTTCACTTGAGTGAGTGTGGAGCGACCTCCCATACAATCCCTTTCACACACATGCAAGATATCCTATAGATTACCTAAGATAGAATCATTCTCACTTAATACATCAACACATAGATAATATGACATTCTCTTTCCAAGGGCTATCAAAAGACTTACTTAAGTAAATCAAGAAGATAACGTTCATGATTGACCTCTTCAATATTACCTAAGTAATCCTTAAGAATATCTAAGTTTGGATCATGTCCACATAATCAACCATCTTCCATAACTAGAATCACTCTTATGACTTATCTAGGTAAGATAAGAATTGATCATTCCTATGCCCCCTTCACACCTTAAATTGACAACCCTTAACTACTCTAGATAAGTACTTATTTCATTTGACATACTTTCTTAACTTAAGTCATTACATTAATTAGTTCATTTAAAACTCATTCATCACATAAGGACATTCAACTAATGGTGTTGGACAAGACCTACGGACTCAAACTAACACCTTTAAATCCTATTGTGTAATGTCTAGATAGCGTCCCATACCACCACCTAAACTTAATAGAACTTCTCTAATGCTAGTAAGTATCCCATATGATGAGAATAGGCAATAACCGACATATACCATGGTAGCAAAACATGGAATCCGGAGTTTTAACCTACTCCGATGAGAGTGTTCTACTTGCCAATGGTAGAACTTGGACACATCCCATGTAGGCACATGGTTAAGGAATATTAAGGGCGTCCTTTGTATTCTAGTCTCATCCTTTAACTAGAACTACTTCCCTTACCATACTCACTCGGTGCTAGCCTTTGATCTCATAGAGTAATTTATACACTTAAGGGTCATACAATTGAGTTCCATATCTAGTTCATAACCCAATCCCATTTACCCTACCAAAGAGGTCCTCTTAGGGCTAACTTCCAATGGAGACAAGAAGCTCATCATGACTTTCCTAAGTATTGATATGATGCTCCAGCCAATCAACCTTAAGTCCATCATTCATTGCATGAAGGATACCATTACGGTTTTCGACTTCAAGTTTCATAACATTACCACTAGGTTCAAGGTTTCACATAAAGGACCTTCTTATCATCATTCAAGGTCTCACATATCATTCATACATTCAACACCAAGACGCTTTGGCTTCCTAAGTCAAGATATCATATAGTCATATTCATACATGCATCAAGTAAGGGACACAAGTCTACCTAAACAAGACACATCATTACTTCACTTAAGCACATATTACATGTCATTCTAGAAGCATATAGGAACAACTATTATCATCTTAAGGTCATCCTATACACTACTATATCATCATCAATATAACCATTATAGACTCATATAACAATGTAGGAACAATCATGCATGAACTCTAATACTACACACATGAACATAGTCCTATTCTAACATGATCACCTAAATAGAATCAATAGAAGAAACACGTACTTTCACATTACTTCACATATAGGTGGATATGATCATACACATAATCAACTACACAAATCAACATAATACTTCAAGTAGTTGCCGACAAGGCCATGATCATCATAATACTTAAAATAACACCGACAAGGCCACATCAATTCACATAGCACCACCACCATAAGTGGACCATACCAATAACAACATAATTGTAATGGCCTGTATTTTTGTATGTGGTAGTTCTATTCATGTTATACTTGACTTATACTTATAGTGTAGGTGAGGGATCATGTTTCTTACATGATTAGTGTTGGTTTAAACTAGCTTGGAAGGTGATGTAATGCCTTGCACGTTTTAGCATATGTATTGCAAGTTAACTCCGATGGAAAGTATTTAAGTAATTATAGTAAGGTGGTAATTGAGCTAGCAGCTGCATCACCTACTTGATCTATATTATAGTTAAAGGGCCCAAGTTTGATTGACCAGATTTAGGCTTATATTTAGGGGCTCATTTGAAGCCCAAACCTATTAAAGAAAATGTGAATGAAAGAAGGCCCAACAGCCAAATCTGCCAATTGGCCATTATGGATAAAGCCCAAGTGAAACTAAGTAAGTACATGACCTCCTAAGATTTGTTTTACCATGTTATTGGGCCAAGTGTGTACCACCTACTTGCACTAATCTGTCCCAAGCTGATTAAAGAACAAAGGAAAAATGGACAGCCAAGGTCCAATAATATTAAGTCCAAAAGGGCCCAAGTTAAAAGGATAGCAGGTGGGGCACCTACTTGACATTATATGGCCCAAAATTGGTCAAGAGTGTCGGCCATAACACCTCCTTTTTCAAAGGATAAGGATCAAGTCTTATTCTCCATTTTGAACTTGCAAAATTTTAGATTTTCTTAAGTTTCTTTCTTGGTCTCTCTTGGCTTCAATAAGCAGCCCTAAAACACCTTAGGGATTCTTGAGTGCTGTCTCATTTTCAAGTAAGAAGTTTGAAGGAGAGTTTGAATTCTTGAAGTACAAGTTTAGAGGATAAATTTTCAGAATTAAGGTAAGACTTCAACCCATTTGTTTTCCTCTCTTTGATAATGTTTGGAGTGGAGAATTTTGTATATGTTTATCAAGAATTCATGGATTGTGATAAATCTTTGAGTCAATATTCTCCTATTATGCTGAAAGATTTGAGATTGATAGTGGCTGCCTTATGAATATTGTTGTTGAGGGCTGTTTGGGTAGCTTGGGAGATGATGTATAAAGTTGTATTAATGTGTAGAGGAAGGGTGTGGTGGTTCACCATTTATGTAAGGGTTGTATGGGCCTGATTTCCATCAAATATTTTTAGCTACTATTTTGGAGAACCTTATTGTGATTAGCTGCTGATGTTAGCTTAATCATGACTTATGTTGTAGATTAGCACCTAATAAGGAAGGCTGAATCGTGATAGTGGTATTGGTCATAAATATAAGGTATGTAAGGCTATTCGATTCTATATCCTTTTGGCATGAAATCTGACACCTGCAATTAATATCAATGAAGTGATTCTCATAAGTTCTATTTCTAGAAAAGAAAGCATGGTGGCAGCGTACTATCTCCAAATAGCTAACAATATTTCTTTCCCCATTCTAAGTACATGGAACTACTTCATTATATGTTCACTACTCTATACTTGTGTAATTTCCCCTTGTGCTGTTATAGAAATGTTATTTGCAAAAGAAAGTTTGATGAATCCTTCTCCTAAGCCAATTGAAGTCAATTGTGCCATTAAGGTCTTAAAGTAAGGTGTTGATGTTTCATAGCTCCTTATGTCATTGTTACTGCCTCAAAGTATTGTTTTCATGTATTCCACTACTATTCCGTAATTTCATGTCTCCAAGATGATTATGACCACCAAATCAACATCTCAAAATGTTACGATTATCCAAAATAACATCTCAAAAGAGTTATGAAATGATTAACAATAATCTCAAAGATTAAAGAATCTAAGTGAAGAAATCTATTTAATTAAGGGTGGCAGCTCAGGGGCGAAAGCCTAGCATGGGCCGATCCCTATTGGTATAGAAGGGTGGCAGTTCAGGGGCGAAAGCCTAGCATGGGCCGATCCCAAGTTGTGTAATTATGAGGACCCGCATCCCAGGGGTAATACGCCTAGCATGGGTCATCCTCTTCTAACCACTGATCAGTGGTCAATTGGATACAGGCCAACAAAGATTCTAACTACAAGAAGGAAGAAAAGAATGTTGCTTACTTGATTCCACAAGAGAAGCAAAAGGTGGTCTTCTCTCCTAATCTATGCACTCATATGTTGCTACTTGATTTCATTTGTGCCTTGTATTACATATACTTTTTGCCTTACATATTCAGTACATTTTTCGTACTGACGTTCCGTATTGGGGACGCTGCATTTCATGCTGCAGGCTCAGGTACTCCAGCTAGTAGACCTCCTCAGTAGGAGCACTCGAAATTTTGCTACTTTTGGTGAGCTCCAAGTTGATTCGGAGCTTATTTAAGTCCT
>JABWTJ010000438.1:792199-833829 GCA_016801875.1 Solanum sitiens | reverse complement strand
ATGGTTCAGTTGTGTCTTAAGGAGTTGTGGCCTAAACGGCCAAGTCTTGTATATAACTTTTGGATCTACTTACGTTGGTTTGTATCGCTGCATCCAAAGTTAACTTGTCTCAATTGTTATAGTATATGCTCAGTAAGAACAGGTTGTAGGTTGGTTCTCTCGGGCCTTTAGGGCATCGGGTGCCTGTCCGTCTTAATGGGTTTTGAGGCGTGACACTCTTGTTATTGGAAGTTAAACTTTGGATTGTGGGAATTACTTCAAGTTTCTGGAATCGATTCTTACAATATTTTCGTTAATTCAAGTGATATTTCTGGATTTTCTTCAAACTTGTCAAAGTAGGTACATGAATTCTTATTTAACAACCATGAATTGTATAATTCTAAGCAAGGTTAACTAAATCCACAACTAGGGTTGTGGGAACCATGGGTAATTAATAAGATAAAACTAGCTAAATAACAATTCTAGAATAGGTTCTTGCATGTATTGATAATTCTTATTTTTAGAATTCTTTTTAACAGGTGCACGCGTTAGAATTTGCCCTATTTCTACTTGCCGGACCAAGGAGGTAGTTAATAGGAAAACAATTATCAACATAGATTTAATATACACTATCTAATAGGCTAGTCTCAATTGGTACGAAGTAGTAACTTAGCCATACATTGAATATGATGCTTAATATGAGGTAAAAGTAAGGGTTAGTAATTCAACACACGTAGCCGGACCAAGGTACGGGGTGAAATTCTCTAGTTGCCAGAAAAAGGAATTAGAGATACATAACTTACCACTTTGCATGTAAGACACTAGGAAAGAGTTGTTATAGCTAGGATTATCGCGTTATGAACCTATGGGGAACAGTTACGCCCTAGTTTCTCTCATCACCTGATAAAGACCAAAGTTTTAATCTTGCTACTTATTTACTTAGAAATAATTGAACATTTTTGTTACACAAAACCCCCCTTTTTATTTAACTATTTTCGGAAAGGACTTGACTAAATAGACGTAATCGTAGATTAAAGTTAAGTCTAAATCATTTTCCTCGTGGGATCGACCCCAACCTAACAATTGGGTTCTTTACTTGATACAATCGCTTATACTTCTTTACAGAAGTATAATTTGAGCGTATCAAATTTTGGCGCCGCTGCCGGGAAAAGTGGATTTTAGATTAATTTTAAGCACATTACCGAATTTTAGTAAACAATTTCCTAATTTTATTTTTTCTTTTTGTTTTTGTCTCTCGCAGGTCTAGTTCTAGTGTATGCCAAGTACATGGAGTCGAGGAGAACCAATACTTTCACTTGATCCAGAACTAAACCGTACACTTCGCAGAATGAACAATCCACACAATCTTGCTAATATTGGTGATAAGATCAACCTTCAACCTCCTCCACCGGTTGATGCTCATAATCAAGTGATAGTTGAGAACCCTGGTGAAGGTGATCTGAGGAGGCATGTTAACATCATTGACTCTGATGGGCCACTTGTCCTACCTCCTCTACCGCATGGTCATACTTTCATGGTAACTAATAGCTTGATGCAGATGCTCACCACTAGAGGTTTGTTTTCGGGGCTACCATATGAGGATCCACATGCTCACATCGCCAAACTATGGTCGGTGTGTAAGAGTTGTGTAGGGAGGCCTGACTTGGACATGGACGTCATTGGGTTAAGAGTGTTCCCTCTCTCACTGACCGGAGAGGCTGCTATATGGTTTACTGAGCTTCCCTATAACTCGATCTATACTTGGAACCAATTGAGGGATGTGTTCCTAGCACGTTACTATCTGGTGTCTAAGAAGCTCACCACAAAGATAGGGTGAACAATTTTGTGGCATTGCCTGGGGCGTCGATAAGTAGTTCTTGGGATAGGTTCACCTCATTTCTGAGAAGTGTCCCAAACCACCGTATTGATGATGAGTCATTAAAAGAGTACTTCTATTGGGGGCAAGATGATAATAATAAAGCAGTTCTTAATACGATTACGGGTGTTCCTATGGGAATGTACTTATGCAGAGATCGCTGAGAAGTTAGAGAAAATCTCCCAAAATAATAAAGCTTGAAACACTAGGAAGTCGGATACTGGGAGAAACAATTTTGCGGTGCAATCTACACACAACCCAGTCGCAGATGAGATTCGTGAAGAGATGGCTCAAATGATAACCGAGCTTGGGTTAGTGTTGAACCATGTCACCGGGGGTGCGGAAAAAGTAAATGCGGTGAACTATTTGTCTAAACCACCACCGCCGGTTGATGACTACTACTATGAGGAAGACTCTTATGCAGTGAATGAGCAAACGGGGGGTTTTCGGCCGAACGCCCAAGGATCCAATCAGGATAATTGGCACCAAGGTCAAGGAAATCAAGGTCGGAACTATGGTAATTACAACCGAGAGGGTCACTATGTTCGAGATGGAAACTTCAACTGCGACAACAACTTCAACCGGGGTAACTATGGTACAAGAAACGATCGGAGTGGGCCCTATGTTCCACCTCAAAATCGAGAAGTTGCTCCTAGGGATAGTGGAGGTAGTATGGCGCAAGTTGAGGATATGTTGTAGAAGATGATGAGGAGGTTTGATGCTAGTGATGAGCACGCCAAAGAGTTGAGAGGTGATTTAGCAAATATTGGGCAAAAGGTGGATGCACATGCAATCTCAATCAAGCAACTTGAGTTGCAAATGGCTCAATTGTCTTCTACTGTGAACCCACGTCAACCGAGTACTCTTCCTAGCAATACTGTTCAAAAAATCCAAAAATTGATGGACATTGTATGGCAGTCACTACTCGAGGTGGTAAGCAAACCATTGATCCACCTATGCCGTCTGGTGTAGAAGATGAGATGAGAAGAGAAGATGAGGTAGTAGAAGCTAGTGGTGAGTTGGTAAATGAAGCGGTGAAAGAAGCAGAGATGCCCTAAAAAGATGACTCCCATTCGAAGACCACCACCATCATTCTCGCAAAGGCTGGTGAAAAAGACCGAGGATGGTAAATATCGGCGTTTTATTAATATGTTGAAACAACTTTCCATCAATGTTCCTTTGATAGAAGTTCTTGAACAAATGCCCGGTTATGCCAAGTTCATGAAAGACATGGTCACTAAGAAGAAATCGGTTAGTTTTGAGGATGATGATCGTATGCAACATTGTAGTACTATTGCTTCAAGGTCTCTTGTACAAAAGAAAGAAGATCCAGGTGCTTTCATTATTTCATGTACAATCGGGTTATTAAACTTGGCTAAAGCATTATGTGATCTTGGGGCAAGCATAAATGTCATGCCTCTCTCCATTTACAAGAAGTTGGGTTTGGGTGACCCAAAGCTCACTGCGATGCGGTTACTGATGGCCGATCGAACAGTGAAGAGGCCTATTGAGATACTCCACGATGTGTTAGTGAAGGTGGAGTCATTCATATTTCCGGCCGATTTTGTGATTCTTGACTGTGAGGTGGATTTTGAGGTGCCTATTATTCTTGGGAGGCCATTCCTTGCTACCGGTCGAACCTTGATTGACATGGAGAAAGGGCAGATGAAGTTTTGGTTAAATAATGAAGAAGCGACTTTTAACATTTGTAGGTCCATGAGGCAGAGTGGTGAGCTCCAATTGGTATCTGCGATATCTTACATGGTTTAGAGTTCGTCTGAGGTACAAATAGAAGAGTGTCTTGGTGTTGAGGCACTAGCGACAATGATCATGAATTTTGAGAGTGATTGTATTGAAGAGTATGGGTCATTGGTTGCGGCACTTGATCGAGGTGATGTTCGGTTCAAACCAAAGAAGTTAAAGTTAGATATGAAGCATCGCGAGTCTCCACCCACGAGACCATCTATTGAGGAGGCCCCAAAATTGGAGCTTAAGGCTCTACCACCTCTTCTGAGGTATGTTTTCTTGGGAAAAGGTGACACTTTGCCGGTAATCATTGCATCGGATTTGAATGTGGAGCAAGTGGAGTGTCTTGTAGAGGTGTTGAAGAGGTTCAAACGAGCCATTGGTTGGACTATTGCAGACATTATTGGGATTCCACCCGGTATTTGTTCACAGAAAATCCAACTCATACCCGATCATAAGCCAAATATTGAGCACCATAGACGTTTAAATCCACCTATGCAAGAGGTAGTGAAGAAGAAGATTATTAAGTGGTTGGATGCCGGAGTCATATATCCGATCGCTGATATTATTTGGGTATGCCCTGTTCAGTGTGTGCCTAAGAAAGGGGGAATGACTGTGGTCCCTAATGAGAAAAATGAGCTTGTGCCAATGAGGCCGGTGACCGGATGAAGAGTATGTATGGATTACCAGAATTTGAATGCATGGACTGAGAAGGACCATTTTCCTATGCCCTTCATGGATCAGATGTTGGATAGGCTTGCAGGAAAGGGGTGGTATTGTTTTCTTGATGGTTATTCGGGTTACAACCAAATCTCTATTGCACCGGAAGATCAAGAGAAAACCACATTTACTTGTCCTTATGGAACTTTCACGTTCAAGAGGATGCCCTTCGGGTTGTGAATGCACCGGCTACTTTTCAGAGATGTATGATATCGATATTCTCAGATATGGTGGAAGACACTATTGAGGTGTTTATGGATGATGTTTTGGTGGTTGACGACTCCTTTGAGTGTTGTTTGAGTCACTTGGCCGAAGTTCTCAAAAGGTGTGAAGATTGCAACCTTGTGCTAAATTGGGAGAAATGTCACTTCATGGTGAAATAGGGTATTGTATTGGTTCATCGCATCTGAGAGAAGGGTATAGAGGTTGATCGAGCCAAAGTTGAGGTGATAGAGATACTTCCTCCACCCATCTCTGTAAAAGGTGTGAGGAGTTTTCTTGGGCATGCGGGCTTCTACTGGAGGTTCATCAAGGATCTTTCAAAAATTGCACATCCTCTGTGCAAGTTACTTGAGAAAGAGTGTAAATTTTATTTTGATGAATCATGTCTGAAGGCATTTGGAAAGTTGAAGGAGAAGTTGGTGTCTGCGCCTATTATTATTTCCCCAGATTGGAGTAAGCCATTTGAGGTTATGTGTGATGCTAGTGCGGTTGCTCTTGGTGTAGTTTTGGGTCAAAGAAGGGATAAAATCCTTCACCCCATTTATTACGCTAGTAAGGCCTTAATGAAGCTCAAAAGAACTATACTGTGACTGAGCAAGAGCTCCTTGCGGTGGTTTTTGCGTTCTAGAAATTTTGCTTCTATTTGCTTGGCACGAGAGTCATAGTGCATAATGATCATTCTGCTTTGAGATATTTGATGTCAAAGAAGGATGCGAAGCCAAGGTTGATTAGGTGGGTATTACTGTTGCAAGAATTTGACTTTGAAGTGAAAGATAGAAAAGGGACCGAAAATCAAGTTGCCGATCACTTGTCCCGATTAGAGGATGAAGCTATGCGAGAATTGAGTGAAAAGGCTGAAATTGATGATACTTTCCCTGATGAGCATGTTTTGGCCGCTTTTCATGACTTGATTCCATGGTTCGCCGATTTTGCGAATTATTTGGCTAGTGATATAGTCCCATCGGACTTGTCCTTTCATCAAAGGAAAAAGTTCATGCATGATGTGAAAATTTTCTTTTGGGATGAGCCGTATTTATATAGGAGTTGTGCTGATGGTCTTATTTGCCATTGTGTGCCGGAAGTTGAGATGCTTAGTGTTTTGGAGGCTTGCCACTCCTCGCCTGTGGGTGGGCATCATAGTGGTATCCGGACTGCCCATAAAATTTTGCAATGTGTCTACTATTGGCCAACCATCCACCAAGATGCTCATGAGTTCGCCAAGGCATGTGATAGGTGCCAAAGAGACGGAGGTGTTTCTAGAAGGCAAGAGCTCTCTTTAAATCCCATTGTTGTAATTGAGTTGTTTGATGTGTGGGGCATTGACTTTATGGGTCCTTTTGTGAGTTCTCATGGGATGAAGTACATTCTTGTGGCGGTTGATTATGTGTCAAAATGGGTAGAAGCCATAACACTTGCAAGCAATGAAGGGAAGAGTGTCACCGCGTTCTTGAAAAAGAACATATTTTCCAGATTTGGCACCCTAGGGCCATTATTAGTGATGGGGGATCCCACTTTTGCAACAAGTTGTTCAAAGGGTTGTTGACAAATATGGGGTTCGCCACAATGTAGCCACTCCTTACCATCCTCAGACTCGTAGGCAAGTCGAGGTGTCAAACAGAGAAATCAAGCAAATTCTGGCCATTATTATTGATGATACTCTTTGGGACTACCGGACAGCATACAAGACTCCCATAGGCATGTCTCCCCACCAACTTGTATATGGGAAAGCTTGTCACTTACCGCTTGAGTTAGAGCACAAGGCCATGTGGGTGATGAAGAAACTGAAGATGGATTGGAATGAAGCTGCGGAACAGAGATTAAATGGGTTGAATGAGCTTGATGAGTTTCTCTTGAAGGCGTATGAAAGTTAAGCCCTCTACAAAAAAAAGATGAAGAAATACCATGACCAAAAGATTGAAAAGCGCGAATTTGCGGTTGGGGATTTGGTGCTTGTGTTCAACTCTAGGTTGCGCTTATTTCTGGGCAAACTCAAGTCCAATTGGACTGGTCCATTCTTGATCACTCAAGTGTTCCCTCATGGTGTGTTTGAGTTGGAGAACAAGGAGGGTGCACTGTTCAAGGTAAATGGGCAAAGAATCAAAATCTACCTTGGGCATGCGGAGAATGCGAATGATGTGGTTGAGGCATACCATCTTGATGAAGTCTGAGTAATCAAGATTCTTGCGTTGTGCCACGACGTTAAATCAAGCGCTGATTGGGAGGCAACCCAATATGTATCCTCTAGCCAACACTAGTTTTTTCCTGTATTAGTAGGAATAGTCGCATTATTTTGATTTTTACTTATTGTCCTGTGTAAATTTTCTTTTATTTCTTTTAAGTCTGTTGGATAGAGAGTAGCTTAGGGTCATTGTCTAAAAAAATGTTCAGAAAACACAAAAATAATGGCTTATTGGGTATGTGCAGGGACCAAATCACCAGAAATCTGCAGAAATTAGTCTGGTGCACTGATCGACGGACCAATCGACGGGTCATTGTCCCATCGACGGACCATCGATGGGGTCCGTGGATCCCAGGTTTGATTTTCAATATTGTCTAAGTTAGGGCACAATTGACGAAGCAGTCGACGGACCGTCGATTGACTTACGGTCCGTCGATGGGGAATCGTAAGTTTCCCAGATCCAAGGGCCCGACCGGACCCGGCCGGCTATATAACGAATTTAAACTTTTCAGTTACCCCCACCTTTTAAAATTCTCCCCAACCATTTCCCTCCCCTTATTCCCTTACTCCCCCACTAACTAACACATTTAAGACACCATAATTTCTCTCTAATCTCTCATTCCCTCATCTTCTCCCAATCTCAAAAACTCCCACACCCTTCTCTCCCAAATTCCCCATCCCTCTCTTCCATTTTTCCAGTCGGTGTTCGAAGGCGGGTTCGGTGGTTGTTGTCACAAAGTTCATCGTCACATTCACTCCACTATAGCGTACAGGTATGCCATTCTTATCCGCTCAATGAATTCTCATTCATTTGCATGCGAAAATGATGAAATTATATGTGGGTCTTGACTTCGGGACAAAATTGAATGATTAACTTATTAAAATTGGGTCCCTTGTCCCTTGGAATGATGGAAAGTGAATGGATTGGGGGTGCTACTGTCTAAATGAACTCTGAATGTTGTGTGATTTGTGGTTTTCTGACTTAGGGCTTGAGAGTAGCTTAGAATCTAGGATCAAAATTAGAATAATCAAAGCCCTAGGAATGACAGAATTGTTGGTTGTTTGCTATAGAACATATTGTTAATTGATATGCTTGAATTTGTGTATGTGTGGGGTGCAAATGGTGTAGAACCAAATCTGTCTCTGACCAACAGTATGAGACCCTGTCTACGGACCGTCGGTAAATTGATGGACCGTTGATCGACGGACCGTTCTGCACATCCGTCATTTCTAACAGAACCTTTGTCTCTAAAGTTTTCTAAAATCTTATCTAAGTGTCCAACGACGGAAGTGGACTACGGTCCGTCGATTCCTGCATGTCCATCGTTTCTAACAGAACCTTTGTTTCTAAAGCTTTCTAAAATCTTGTCTAAGTGTCCAACGACGGATGTGGACTACGGTCGTCGTTTGATTGACGGACCGTCCTGCACGTCCGTCATTTCTAGCTCCAACTACTATGGACTTATAACTTCTGAAATGTACCAAGTGTCCACCGACGGACCCTATAGACGGACCGTCGTTCTATCGATGGACCGTAGATAGTGCCTGTCGTTCAATTTGCAGTTCTGCACTTCACTGTGTTTTGTGTTCTAACTTTGGTGTTTGATTCTTTCGAGTGTGTTGAATGATTATACTGGAACTAATAACCCTCCTTTGCAAGTACAAATGGCCCCCAAGACTGATATTGTCTACTCTCGTGGACGATCCAAGTCCGTTGCCCCTTCACACTGGTTGGTGATTGGTTCGTCGGATGATGAGACTGATCCCGAATACGTGCCACCAGGCACCCAGACACCGACACCTGCTGCTAGGACCTCTCGGGGAACGCCCAAGAGGGTGGCGTCCGACATAGTCACTGCTCCCAGTCTGATGAGGAGCGCACAATGACCGGCACAACATCTAGGTCTACTGCGGGTTCTGAGGGACCGTCTGGCTCCGAGGAGGCTTATGGGTCTGAGTCGGCCCACTCTTCAGGATCGCATAGTGCCACTGTTCTAGCTGCACCTGCCCACTCTGCCTCATCTGATGAGGCCGATAGTGCGGATTCTACTCCAGCACCCCAGTTCGACGTCCCTGCACTGGTTGCTAATCAGCCCAACTGGTGGTGCGTAGAAGGCCAATTCCAGGTTTACAGTGATACTAAGCTGCTCAATGATAAGGGGGTCATGACTCGGACTCTGACAGTCGAGTAGCGGGTTCTTACAGGGAGTCTCCACATGGTCCCTGCTATACATGATCTCTTCACCCGCCATCAGCTCGAGTGGATGGCTAGGAGCATGGGACGCTACAGTGAGGAGGTGGTGCGAGAGTTCTACGCTTTGTACGTAGCGACTCTCCGGGATTCTTTGGATAGGCGGTCTAATCCCTCCAAACAGGCATCATTTACCCATGTGCGAGTCCGTGGCGTCTCTTTGCCCACCATTCGCCGTTTCTTATACGGTACTGATACAAATGTCACCAGGGACCCTCTCACCCTCGAGTTTGACTACCGTTGGAAACTGATTAAGAAGGACCATTTACAGTGAGACAAGGCTGTGAGAGAGACCACCAAGAGGTGATAGCCCATCACATTTTTGTAGATTATGAGGGTGCAGACTGGGTGCTGGAGCCCAGAGGCCTTATCAAGAAGGCCAACCTCACATTTGCTGCCAAGATCATTTGGCTATTGGTCCGCCACTGCCTATCCCCCACAGTCGCTGACAACATTCTTACATGGGATAGAGCAGTCTTGGTTGCTGCTATGGTTGCAGGGTTCGAGGTTGATTTTCTGAGGCTGTTGCTAGCAGTCATCCATGAGAGGGCCTTTAAGGCCTCGACCACTTACCCCTTTCCCTGTATGATTTTTGAGTTGTGCAGGTCTGTTGGAGTGCCCATTTGGCACATTAATGTTCTCAAGACTCCTGCTGGGACAGTGGACATCGGTCTCATGCAGGATGAGGCCAATGAGGCGGCACCCAATAGAGGTCCCACAGTAGAGGTGCAGCCGCTAGGTGAGAACTTGGCGGACACGGTTGAGCAAGCCCAAGGGGCTGATCAAGCTACATCAGAGCCTACCGACACCACCCCATTTGAGTCTGCCTCGGGCAATAGTGGAGCACCGAGTTCCTCCCGATCTACACCATTAGCAGCACTGGTCCCGATTGCTAGGGTCCAGAAGCTAGAAGCTCAGATGGCCACATTGCTGCATCATATCCAGCCTTGGATGTAGAGATCCATTGCTGAGGCAGAGGATCGTATCGAGAAGAAGATTGCCCAGCAAACTGAGAGAAAGATTCTGGCAGTCCACCAGCGCCTTGATGCGGTTGAGTTGAGAGTTCTCGCCCGGCCAGCCCCTACTATTGATTTGACTACTCTCCAGGCTGCTGTGGCGAGTTTGAGGGCTGATGTGGATGCCATTCTGGATGTGCGGGTACCTGAGCCTGAGGCCACACCTACGGAGCCTGTTGAGGATATGGTACTTAGTGCATTGTTCCAGACCACCGCTGCGCCACCGCCTCCGCCACGTGAGCGTGCCAAGAGGCACCGGTCCAGAGAGAATGAGGATGCTCGGGCTAGGAAGAATGAGAGTACTGAGATGGAGGCCGCGAGGAGAGCTTCTTTGGTAGATGAGGAGGCCCGACAGATGAGGGCTCGTGAGTTGGCTGCTGGGGCGTCTAGCTCCAGGCTTGAGGTTGTTGAGAGGAGCACCACTAAGGGTGCAGACATTGCTGCGGACACTACTGATGGTATCCCTACTACTGATAGAGCGGGTTCTGGGCAATTGGACCCGCCTGCTTGTTGATCTTCGGCGCTATGCGCCTCAGGTTTGCTTCACCTACCACCTTATTATTATATTTCTTATGCATTGGGGACAATTGCATGCTTTCTTATTGGGGGTGGGGTAAATGGAAAGTGAGTGTTAGGGTGAAGTCTGAGTAGCCCAACTCACGATCCTCTCTTGGGGTTTTCTTGCGTGTGTTCTTTTGCCCCAAGAGACTGATTATTTTACTGTTGAACCAGCATGTTTACTATCTTGTACAAAGTATGAATGTGAAATCTGAAGCATGATGGCTAAATACAATGATATCCTGTTCTAAAGAGAATGCTTGCATGATTAGGCATAGTGAATGGTGAATGTGTTGGCTCTAAGCATGACATAGAGATACACCATTGTATGACCCTCAATCTAACACTCGAACTAGGTGTCCGATAATCTGATAGGGTAATGAGGTGTTAAGAGAGTGTGAGGAAAGTTGAATAGTCCACTGTTGGTACCTAGCTAGAACTTGCCCGGTTAGTCCTGCAAAAAGTAATCTGTGTTAGTCAATTAGGAAAGGATCATAGGCCCTTGTTCAAATTAGCCAATTTTTAGCCTAAATGAAAGAAAACCAAATGAAATTAATCCCTGTTTGATCCAAATATCTTGAGCTTACAATGAACCTTTCTTTTCTACCCCAACAAATCTTTTCTGGGTATAATGTGATGGCCCTGGTCCCTTCTTGGACATGTGCACCTCAACTTAGGCCAAAAGCATAAGTTGAGGGTGGCTAATGCAGAAACCGATCTCGTCTTGGCCCTGACCCAACCTTGGGTATTGTGTACCTCAACTAATGGCAAAGCCACGAGTTGAGGGTGGCTACTATGAGTAATGGTCTGAAAAGGGGGGTTGAAAGGATTAATGTGAATGGAAAAAGAAAAGAAATAGTGAAGAAGATAAGTGACTCAATCAAAGTAGAAAGCAAGTGAAGAATTTAAAAAAATAAAAATAAAAGAAGTGTTTAAAAGAAGAGTCATTTGCACAAAAGGAGAAAGAAAGGAGAAAACATGGCAAATAATACATGAAAAGGAAGAGTAGGGCATAATAGACAATGAAAGAGGTAGGATGCTTAGACGTCATGTCAAGGAGGGCAACAAGTCACTAAAATTTATCCATATGTATCATACCTGACCCTGAGCCTACGTTACAAGCCAAGAAAGTCCTATCGTGATCCTAAGAGTCTAATATGATGAACTTAAGCTGTGAAAATAAGGGCAAGCCTATGGCGACAAGTACCAACTAGGTGTGAAGTTCTTTTGAGCGTGAGTGTTGACTAATGATCCTTATACCCAAATTTGAAATCACTAAGCGAAAAAGGAGGATATCTTTTGAAGTGAGAACACTAGTTGCAATATTGGAAAGTTGGTGCCTTTGTGAGAGATAAAAAAATAGAGGTGTCGGCGTGGTGAGTTTGTGTCATGGTCTGATCCACATGAATGAGCCTAGTGAGCCTAAGAGTGAAATCATGCATCAAAGCAATGAAAATAGTTTGGATTGATAGCCATATGATTGCGAAAGTTTAAAAGAGTATATGTTTGTACAAAGGTGTTGTGGTGAGTCATAGTGCGTCGTTTGAGGACAAACAACGAATTTAAGTTGAGGGTGTTGATGTACCGTGGTTTCACGGTACTTTCAACGCTTTTTTCTTAAGTTTAGTGTGTGTCTAAGGCCTTTTTGTAGTAATTTTAATATATTTTTATCTGTGTTTGCAGGAAACCTGTCCAAAATGGAAATGCAGAAGACTATGCTGAAATCAGTGCAGAATTGAAGACCTACGAAGCCATCGACGGTCCGTAGGTGGTGATCGTCGACTAGAGGTTCAAGCATTTGGAAGCAACTCGGGGAAATCTGACCAAGTGTGGGGCTACAGAAGGATCGACGGACCGTCCTGGCAAACCGTTGTTTCGAACAAAGAGTAGTCCCAGTACCCGACTTGAAGAAATCACTAAGTATGGAAGGACGGAGGCATCGACGGACCGTAAGTGAGACGACGGACCGTGCTGTTGGTCCGTCGATTGTAACATAAGGATGCAAAAGTGAAGGATGAAGAAAAAGTTAAGTGTGGACCGATGGAGGAAGTCGACGGACAGTCAGTTGGGTCATTGACTGAAGACGGGTTTGGGACAGATTTTCCTTATTTAAAACTCCTTTTAATTTAGGACTTTATTATTATAAATAGGGTTAAAAACCTCGTTTTGGGGGTTAGACTTTTTACTATTTTTCATACTCTTGTTATTGGAAGTTAAACCTTGGATTTTGGGAATTACTTCAAGTTTCCGGAATCAATTCTTACAATATTTTCGTTAATTCAAGTGATATTTCTGGATTTTCTTCAAACTTGTCATATTAAGTAAATGTATTCTTGTTTAACAACCATGAATTGTGTAATTCTAAGCATGGGTAACTAAATCCACAACTAGGCTTGTGGGAACCAGGGTAATTAACAAGATACTAGCTAAATAACAATTCTAGAATAGGTTCTTGCATGTATTGATAATTCTTTCGTTTAGAATTCTTTTTAACAGGTGCACGCGTTAGAACTTGCCCTATTTCTACTTGTCGGACCAAGGAGGTAGTTAATAGGAAAACAATTATCAACATAGATTTAATATACACTATCTAATAGGCTAGTCTCAATTGGTGCGAAGTAGTAACTTAGCCATACATTGAATATGATGCTTAATATGAGGTAAAGGTAAGGGTTAGTAATTCAACACACGTAGCCGGACCAAGGTACAGGGTGAAATTCTCTAGTTGCCGAAACAAGGAATTAGAGATACATAACTTACCACTTTGCATGCAAGACACTAGGAAAGAGTTGTTATAGCTAGGATTATCACGTTATGAACCTATGAGGAACACTTACGCCCTAGTTTCTCTCATCACTTGATAAAGACCAAAGTTTTAATCTTGCTACATTACTTAGAAATAATTGAACATTTTTGTTACACAAAACCCCCCTTTTATTTAACTGTTTTCGGAAAGGACTTGACTAAATAGACGTAATCGTAGATTAGAGTTAAGTCTAAATCATTTTCCTCGTGAGATCGACCCCAACCTAACAATTGGGGTCTTTACTTGATGCGACCGCTTATACTTCTTTAGAGAAGTATAATTTGAGCGTATCATCAGTCTCCTTAGTGAAGAATTTTCTGGAAGTCTTCCTTGATTACTTACCCGGAATTCCTCCCGAACGGGAAATATATTTCGACATAAATTTGTTGCAGGATACTCAACCCATATTATTTCCTCCTTATCGGATGGCTCCGGCCGAGTTGAAATAATTGAAAGCTCAACTCAATGATTTACTAGATAAGGGTTTTATAAAACAAAGTATATCTCCATGAGGCGCTTCAATTTTATTTTGTAAAAAGAAATATTGATATCTTAGAATGTGTATTGACTACCGACAATTAAACAAGGTCACTATAAAGAATAAATATCCTCTCCCTAGAATTGATGATTTGTTTGACTAACTCCAAGGGGCGAGTTACTTTTCGAAGATTGATACCAACTTAGAGTTAGAGGAGTTGACATTCCTAAAATGGATTTCCGAACAAGATATGGTCATTATGAGTTCCTAGTAATGTCCTTTGGTCTAGCTAATTCCCCGGCGTCTTTCATGGACCTCATGAATAGGGTGTTTTGAAATTATCTTGATTCATTTGGAATTGTCTTTATTGATGATATCTTGGTATATTCAAAGAGTGAGGATGAACACGTGGGTCACTTGAGGATAGTATTGCAAGTCCTAAAGGAGCACAAACTCTTTGCTAAATATAGTAAGTGTGAATTTTTGCTAAGATCAGTTGCTTTTCTTGGTCACATTGTATTTAGTATGGTATGGAGGTTTATCCGAAGAAGACAGAGGCGGTTAAAATTTTTCCTAGACCTCTAACTCTCACTGATATTCAAAGCTTCTTAGGTTAAGACGGATATTATAGGAGATTTGTTGACGAAATTGCATCTATCGCTTATCTATTGACTACCCTAACCCAAAATAAAGTTAAGTTTGAATGGACGAAAGCTTATGAGAAAGGCATCCAAAAGTTGAAATAAGCTTGCCTCCACTCTGATTTTGACTTTACCAGAGGGTTTGTTGTGTATTGTGACGCTTATCGAGTATGGTTGGATTGTGTCGTCATGCAAAAAGGTAAGGTGATAGCATATGTGTAACATTTCAAGATTTCAAGATGTGTCGTAAAGCCTAACATAGAGATCACGAGGTCTAAGTACTATTTTTACGTCCATTTTAATGAATTTAGGTCAGTTAAGAGTGTAAGAACCAAGACATTCAAGAACGTCCATGACGTCCAGAAGTTGGTTCAAAAGGGTACTAGTGTGTCTTAGCATGTTTGACTAGTTTGTAGGAGTCGAAAACGTATGAAAAATGGTAAAAAGGTAGCTAATAGGTGTTTGAGTTGTTTCATGGTCGAAACTTCCGGGTAAGACTCCCCAAGGACCAACCAAGGTCCCTTGAGGAGGACCCTAACGTTTGAAGCAACATTGCCTGGCAGTGTGCATCGACGGAGCAAGACACGACCTGTGTATGGACAAATGGGGCGTCGATGCCACCGTTGTACCAAACTTAGCCATGGTGAGGAATCCCCTCACCTTCATAGTCTCTGAACTCATCGACGGAGTGCAAGACGAGAGGGTGAGGGTCCCTAGGTTCACAAACGGCCCGTCGACGGGGTTCCGTCTATGAAGGGTGAGTTTTCTGCACGTTTTGTTATTAATTCATTTGATTAATTAAGTGGTTTAGGGGTTAGTTAGGGATTAAGGGGAGACTAATTAACTAACTCAAAACCCATATAAAAGCCCCAACCCCAATTAATCTAATGAGAACTCAAAAATCAAACTCTCTATCTTCTCTCTACTTTCTCTCTCAATTGGCAGACACCATTGAAGACTTAGCTAAGCAAGGGAATTGGGGGCCGAAAAGGGGCGAATTCATCTTCAAATTCTTGTCAAAATGTTAAGGTATGGGATCTCTTCACCTTTGAGACTTCTTTCCTCAAAGGTTCCTTCAAAGGTTTTCCAAAAGTTGAGTTTTCATATGGGTTTCATTCAATTACGAATTTGATGTTATGAATTGAGTTGTTTATGTATTATTTAGGATATAATGAGTAGATTATCATGTATTGTAACTTTATTATGATGAATTGAGATGATTTTCTCTAGATTGTAGAGTATGGCCCTTAACCCCTAACCCTATGTTTGATCTTGATGTGAATTATGTTGGGATTAATTCAATTGACTTGATTATTGGTTAAATCACTAACAGATGATGTTATTGCACTGATCATAAACAAGTTGTGATGAATTTTAGTCTTTCATACTAATTCTTGAGTAGGGATCTAGGTTAAGAAGATTGGCCTAAGTATCTTGTTTCAAAGCTTTGGTTTAGTATTGAATTATAGTGTAGTGACTCTTCTAACTCTATTATCATGTTGGTTATTGAATTACATTTATGAGATGAACTAATTGGGTTGAGTTGTGGGTTGATGGTAAGGCCCTTATGATGAACTATGGAGGAGGCTTGGTAAGTCTTGTAATTCCTATCTCTTACTTCAACTTGTGGTTAAATTGTGATTAAGTCATGATATTGTGTTGGAGTATGCCTTATGTAGGATTGATAGGATGGGATGATATTGAATTGAAATGCCTTAACTTTGGTTGTGAGGTTGATTAGTGTGTACATGTTGTAAGGATAGTGATATTTAACAATATGCCCTATTATGAAGTGATATGAAATGTGTTAACCTCACTTATATGAATTGTGAATGAAAGGACTATACTCATGCAATTTGTATTGAGCTATGATGATGATGAGTATACAAGGGCTAGACCCTATGACCTAAACTAAGTTATGATTGTTACTAAAGACTTAAAGGCATTTCAATAAAGGGACCTAACTTAGCACCAAATGAACTAGATAGAAATGTCCCTTCCCACATAGGGAAGTTAGGAACACTAATGTACTCAAAGAGATTGGAGACTACAATGCATGAGACATAAAGAGGGTCCCAATAATATCTCCTAGTTCTTGAACTATGTTGCCCCCATAGGAATACTAGCTAGTGGATCCACGTAGTTGCTATGTTCATGTTCTAGGTACTACTTTGGCAAGTAGTCCACCTTCTTTTGGTGTAGGGTTTCATGACACCGGATTCCACACTTAGATCTTGTGGTCTATGTCGGCTAAGGCAAGTGTTCCCTAAATTAAAATGAATTAATGAAGTATAAACTAACTAAAGTGACTTGAGGGGTTTGACTTAGCTTAGGTAGGGGTATGAGACTTTACCTATGCCTTGCACTAGTTTGCCTTGATAGGAGCTTTAGGAAGTTAATATTATGTATGTAAATGATGATAAATGTAAATGACTTTATATGATGAATATGATGCTTATGAACATGCAATTGGTCTTTATTGTTAAAGTAGGAACTCATGTGTACTTGAAGACTATGTTATGTGAGGTGAGATACTATTTATGGTTCTTGCTAGGTTACTTGATTAAGTAAGGTTATGGGGCTTTGCTTGGTCATTGCACTTGTTGACTTTATGAGGATTTATGATTAGTTGTCTTACTTTGCTATTTGTATGATGAACTCTTATTCAGGCTTGTGACGTTATTGCTTGGTGATAGAGTTATATGAGATTATGGGTGCAAGTATGTGGATATGCATATGGCCTATTTGACTTGTTGAGCATGCCTAAATCATTGGTATAGTTTGTTGATTGTGCATAAGTCCTTAAAGAGGCAAAATGACATGATTTCATGTAATGTCCCTTTTTAGCATGTTTTGATGTTATATGAGCATATGGTCTCATACTTAGTACAGGTTGCGTATTAACCCCATTTTCTCTCTTTTTCCCAAACATTTAAGGCTCCGGTTATTGAAGGCTCTTTTGATACGATTTGAAGAAGACTTGAATATTCTCTATCATCCAAGGGGTAGGTCCTCACTTTCCAATGGCGATGCCGATATCTAGCTATGGAGTTGCTTTATTTTCTATGACTCTTATGTTCATTCTACTTCCGTTTGATGTACGATTTGTATAAGCCTATACGTGGCTTCTTTACAATGATGTAGGGCTATGCCCAAATTGCTATGATCTTTTAGATGGTATTAGATGAGACAATCATTGAGACTTTATTCTATCTTATATATATGTGTATGTGAAATAAAAGTAGAAGGCTATGTAACCTTCCTATACGAAGGGTCTATGTGTACTCAATACGAATATCTATTATGTGTATTTAGAGGTCTATGTAAACCTCCAAGTAGATAATAATGAAAAGTTTTAATTCTTCCGTATTTTCGATCGATGAATGTGATGATGTAATACTAAGAGGTTAGTCCTAGTCCTCAAAGAGGACAAAGACACCGGTTACGTCTAGGGGGTAAACCCGAATGTGACAAACTTGGTATGAGAGAATGAGGTTGAATATCTTTGATGTTGATGTCTCTCTCTACCACGTCTATGTAGGTTTTTATTCATAATTGTGAAGCGCGCAACACTTATGAGTAGGAATCTATGTGATGCTTAGGAATCACTCTCGTTCTTGGATATCCAATATCGTGCCTCTAGAGTGTACTTGTTATATGCTTTCACCTAAACCTTGTATTTTGGTTATAGGAAATGAATACTAGGAGGAATGCGGCTCGAAGACTTGAGGAAGAGATTGCTAATGCGGGAGATCCTCCCCGTGATGATCAAGTTCCTCCACTTGAAGAAGATGTTGTTAATGATCAAGCTCCGGTAAATCCTCTACCATTGCCGGAGGGTGAGATGAGGGCTATCCTCATTCAAATGGAACAATCCATTAATACTCAAGCCCAAGTCACAACGGTTCAAGCCCAAGCTATGATGGCCCAAGCTAATCGGGAGGTTGTGCCCCGAGTCCATCAACAAGTTTCTACTATTGCTTCCCGTCTAAGGGATTTCACTAGAATTCTACGGGTCTAAGGTTGATGAAGATCCCCAAGAATTCATTGATGAGGTCTACAAGATAGTATTCTCCATGGGGTTGTCAACATATGAGAAGGCCGAGTTGGCCAATACCAACTCAATAATGTGGCTCAAACTTGGTATGTGCAATGGAGGGATAATAGGCCTCTTAGGGGTGGGCCAGTGACTTGGGAGATCTTCAAGAAGGCAATTTCTTGACCGGTAATTCCCTAGAGAGATGAGGGAGGCTAAGGTGGTGGAATTCATTAACCTCCGCCAAGGAGGTATGCGTATTCATGACTACTCATTGAAGTTCATTCAATTGTCCAAATATGCTCCTTCCTTTGTCTCCGATCCTAGAGACGAAATGAGTCGCTTTGTGACGGGAGTATCGGACGACTTACAAGAAGAATGTCATTTGGCAATGCTTCACGATAACATCAATATTTCCCATTTATGGTTCATGCTAGGAGAGTGGAGGAAGCTAGAGCTAAGAGGAAGGATAGAGATACAAAAAGGGCAAGATCTTATGATGGTGGTGCTACAAAGAATAGGCTCGACATCCAAGACAAGCCCAAATTCAAGAAGAGGTTTTCTAGCCAAGTTCCCTCTAAGTTCCCTAAGGCTAGGAATGATAGAATGCCCAACTCTATGTCGCAAAAAGAAGAGAACACTAGCTCACCAGCAAGGAAGCCGACTTGTGAAAGGTGTGTGGTAAGAGACACTTTGGTGATTGCCTTAAGGGAACGGACAATTGTTTCGGTTGTGGAAAAAGTGGACACAAGGTTAAGGATTGACCTAATGCTAAGGGGAAAGATAAAGGTGGTGCCCAAGCTCAAGCAAGTGGTTGTAGTGAAGCTTCTAAGAAGAACCGCTTCTATGCTCTTCGTACTAGAGGTGAGCACGAGACCTCTCCCGATGTGGTGACAGGTATGTTAAAAATCTTTACTATTGATGTGTATGTTTTACTTGATCTGGGTGCTACTTTGTCTTTTGTTACACCTCTAATAGCAAAAAAGTTTGATACTTTACCCGATATTTTGCATGAACCCTTTTTAGAGCCTACTCCGATGGGTGAGTCGGTTGTTGCGAAAAAGGTATATAAAAATTGTCTTATCACATTGCCCAATAGAGTTTCTAATGTGGATTTAGTAGAACTAGATATGTTTGATTTTGACATCATTTTGGGTATGGATTGGTTACATGCTAGTTTCACCACTATTGATTGTAGGACAAGGGTTGTTAGGTTTAATTTCCCAAAAGAACACGTTATTGAACGGAAGGGTGGGAATTCTATTCCTAGAGGTCATATCATATCTTGCCTAAAAGCATGTAAAATGATCTCAAAAGGTTGTCTTTATCACATAGTAAGAGTCCAAGATTTGGATTCAGAAATTCCTCCTATTGAGTCTATCCCCATAGTGAGTGAATTTCCGAAGGTCTTTCCTAATAACCTTCCCAGTATTCCTCCTGAATGGGAAATTGATTTTGGTATCGATTTGCTACCGGAAATGAATCCCATATCAATTCCTCCATATTGGATGGCTCCGGCCGAATTGAAGGAGTTGAAGGCTCAACTCAAGGATTTGCTTGACAAAGGCTTTATAAGGCCTAGTATTTCTCCGTGGGGGTGCTCCGGTGTTATTTGTCAAAAAGAAAGATGGGTCCTTGAGAATGTGTATTGACTACCGCCAACTCAATAAGGTTACTATTAAGAATAAGTATCCTCTTCCTTGGATTGATGATTTGTTTGATCAACTCCAAGGGGCGAGCTACTTTTCAAAAATAGATTTGAGGTAGGGGTATCACCAACTTAGGGTGAGAGGTGAGGATGTCGCAAAGACGGTCTTTCGGACTAGGTATGTGCACTATGAGTTCTTGGTGATGTCTTTTGGTCTCACTAATATTCCGACGGTGTTTATGGACCTAATGAATAGGGTGTTTCAAAATTACCTAGATTCATTTGTTATTGTGTTTATTGATGACATCTTGGTATATTCGAAGAATGAGGGAGATCACATGGGTCATTTGGGGTGGTATTGCAAACCTAAAAGAACATTAATTATTCGCCAAATATAATAACTGTGAGTTTTGGTTGAGGTCGGTGGCGTTTCTTGGGCGTATCATCTCTAGTGAGGGAGTTGAGGTGGAACCAAGGAAGACGGATGCGGTGAAAAATTGGCCTAGACCATTGACTCCGACAGACATTAAGAGTTTCTTGGGTCTAGCGGGCTACGATCGGAGGTTTATGGATGACTTTGCATCCATTGCATCTCCTTTGACTATGTTGACTCAAAAGTGTAAGAAGTTTGAGTGGTCGGAGGCGTGTGCTAAAAGCTTCCAATTGTTGAAAGATAGGTTTACTTCCGCTCCGGTATTTACTTTACCGGAGGGTTCGAAGGGGTTTGTTGTGTATTGTGATGCATCCTGTGTGGGTTTGGGGTGTGTGCTTATGCAACATGGGAAGGTGATTGCCTATGCTTCTAGGCAACTTAAGGTGCATGAGAGAAACTATCCCACTCATGACCTTGAGTTAGCGGCCGTGGTGTTTGCTTTGAAAATATGGAGGCATTACTTGTATGGGGTTCATGTTGATGTCTTTACCGACCACAAGAGTCTCCAATATGTGTTTACCCAAAAGGAGTTGAATCTCCGGCAAAGAAGGTGGTTAGAATTGTTGAAAGATTACGATATGAGTGTCCTATATCACCCCGCTAAGGCCAATGTGGTTGTGGATGCTCTAAGTCGTATGACTATGGGTAGTATGTCACACATAGATGAAGCCAAGAGAGACCTAGTGAAAGATGTTCATAGGTTGGCTAGGTTGGGTGTGCAATTGGAACGTTCTCCAAATGGTGGTGCTACAGTTCATCATAACTCTGAGTCATCTTTGGTGGTTGAGGTGAAGTCCAAACAACACCTTTATCAACCATTAATGGAGTTGAAAGAATCGGTTCTCGGAAAGTTGAATGAGTCATTCTCCTTAGGGGGGGATGGTGTGTTGAGGTACCAAGGGAGATTGTGTGTTCCCGATGTAGATGGGTTGAGGGTCCGGATCCTTGAAGAAGCCCATGGGTCCTACTACTCCATTCATACGGGTTCGACTAAGATGTACCACGACCTAAGGGAGATATATTGGTGGGAAGGTTTGAAGAGGGACATAGCGGAGTTTGTTGCTAGGTGTCCAAATTGCCAACAAATAAAGGCCGAACATCAAAAGCCGGGTGTCTTACTACAAGAGATCCAAATTCCTACTTGGAAATGAGAGGACATTAATATGGACTTTGTAGTAGGGTTGCCTCGGACTCAAAAGTCATATGATTCTATATGGGTGATTGTTGATAGGTTGACAAAGTTCGCTCATTTAATTCCCGTCAAGTCCACTTATGTAACTGCCTGTATTTTTGTATGTGGTAGTTCTATTCATGTTATACTTGACATAGACTTATAGTGTAGGTGAGGGATCATGTTTCTTATGTGATTAGTGTTGGTTTAAACTAGCTTGGAAGGTGATGTAATGCCTTGCACGTTTTAGCATATGTATTGCAAGTTAACTCCGATGGAAAGTATTTAAGTAATTATAGTAAGATGGTAATTGAGCTAGCAGCTGCATCACCTACTTGATCTATATTATAGTTAAAGGGCCCAAGTTTGATTGACCAGATTTAGGCTTATATTTAGGGGCTCATTTGAAGCCCAAACCTATTAAAGAAAATTGTGAATGAAAGAAGGCTCAACAGCCAAATCTGCCAATTGACCCATTATGGATAAAGCCCAAGTGAAACTAGGTAAGTGCATGACCTCCTAAGATTTGTTTTACCATGTTATTGGGCCAAGTGTGTACCACCTACTTGCATTAATCTGTCCCAAGTGGAATAAAAGAACAAAGGGAAAATGGACAGCCAAGGTCCAATAATATTAAGTCCAAAAAGGCCCAAGTTAAAAGGACAAGCAGGTGGGGCACCTACTTGACATTATATGGCCCAAAATTGGTCAAGAGTGTCGGCCATAACACCTCTTTTTTCAAAGGATAAGGATCAAGTCTTATTCTCCATTTTGAACTTGCAAAAGTTTCAGATTTCCTAAGTTCTTTCTTGGTCTCTCTTGGCTTCAATTAGCATCCCTAAGACACCTTAGAGTTCTTGAGTGCTGGCTAATTTTTCAAGTAAGAGTTTGAAGAAGAGTTTGAATTCTTGAAGTACAAGTGTAGAGGATAAATTTTCAGAATTAAGGTAAGACTTCAACCCATTTGTTTTCCTCTCTTTGATAATGTTTGGAGTGGAGAATTTTGTATATGTTTATCAAGAATTCATGGATTGTGATAAATCTTTGAGTCAATATTCTCCTATTATGCTGAAAGATTTGAGATTGATAGTGGCTGCCTTATGAATATTGTTGTTGAGGGCTGTTTGGGTAGCTTGGGAGATGATGTATGAAGTTGTATTAATGTGGAGAGGAAGGGTGTGGTGGTTCACCATTTATGTAAGGGTTGTTTGGGCCTGATTTCCATCAAATATTTTAGCTACTGATTTGGAGGACCTTATTGTGATTAGCTGCTGATGTTAGCTTAATCATGACTTATGTTGTAGATTAGCACCCAATAAGGAAGGCTGAATCGTGATAGTGGTATTGGTCAGAAAAATAAGGTATGTAAGGCTATTCGATTTTATATCCTTTTGGCATGAAATCTGCCATCTGCAATTAATATCAATGAAGTGATTCCCATAAGTTCTATTTCTAGAAAAGGAAGCATATTGGCAGCGTACTATCTCCAAATAGCTAACAATATTTCTTTCCCCATTCTAAGCACATGGAACTACTTCATTATATGTTCACTACTCTATACTTGTGTAATTTCCCCTTGTGCTGTTATAGAAATGGTATTTGCAAAAGAAAGTTTGATGAATCCTTCTCCTAAGCCAATTGAAGTCAATTGTGCCATTAAGGTCTTAAAGTAAGGTGTTGATGTTTCATAGCTCCTTATGTCATTGTTACTGCCTCAAAGTATTATTTTCATGTATTCCACTACTGTTCCGTATTTTCATATCTCCAAGATGATTATGATCACCAAATCAACATCCCAAAAGTGTTATGAACTGATTAACAACAATCTCAAAGATTAAAGAATCTAAGTGAAGAAATCTATATAATTAAGGGTGGCAGCTCAGGGGCGAAAGCCTAGCATGGGCCGATCCCTATTGGTATAGAAGGGTGGCAGCTCAGGGGCGAAAGCCTAGCATGGGCCGATCCCAAGTTGTGTAATTATGAGGACCGCATCCCAGGGGTTAATACGCCTAGCATGGGTCATCCTCTTCTACCACTGATCAGCTGGTCACTTGTATCACATGCCCAACAAAGATTATAACATACAAAGAAGGTAAAGAAAAGAATCTAGCTTACTTGATTCCACAAGAGTAAGCAAAGGTGGTCTTCTCTCCTAATCTATGCACTCATATGTTGCTACTTGATTTCATTTGTGCCTTGTATTACATATACTTTTTGCCTTACATATTCAGTACATTTTTCGTACTGACGTCCCGTATTGGGGACGCTGCATTTCATGCTGCAGGCTCAGGTACTCCAGCTAGTAGACCTCCTCAGTAGAAGCACTCAAATTCTGCTACTTTTGGTGAGCTCCAAGTTGATTCGGAGCTTTATTAAGTCCTTGGTAAATTCGTTTGGTATTGTATCGTAGTTAAGGGTAAGGCGGGGTCTGTCCCGACCTACTCTAGTCTTCTATCTTTTAGAGGCTTTGTAGACGTATGTACATGGTTCAGTTGTGTCTTAAGGAGTTGTGGCCTAAACGGCCAAGTCTTGTATATAACTTTTGGATCTACTTACGTTGGTTTGTATCGCTGCATCCAAAGTTAACTTGTCTCAATTGTTATAGTATATGCTCAGTAAGAACAGGTTGCAGGTTGGTTCTCTCGGGCCTTTAGGGCATCGGGTGCCTGTCCGTCTTAATGGGTTTTGAGGCGTGACAAAAGTGGTATCAGAGCAGGTCATCCTAGGGAGTCTACAAAGCCGTGTCTGTGTAGAGTCTTGCTTATGAATGTGTTGTGCACCACATTTATAAACAGGAGGCTACGGGACATATAGGAGTTGTCTCATTTCTTTCATTTCTTAGATCGTGCGATAGAACTTGTGTTGTAGGTGAATCATATCTAATTCCTCAATTGTTTTATTATAGCAAAGATGCCGATTACGAGAAGGAGTAAAAGTACTGGTAAACGAGTAGAAGTGGCTGCCCAAGAAGGGACCAGCCAACCACCACCAAGTCAAGCTGTTCAAAGTGGGGCTCAAGATGAGTCTCTATCGCAGACTTCCTCGACGCCTCCATCTCCTGAAGAAATAAGGAGGGAAGATGAACCTCAGGAACCCCCTATTAATGCTACCGAGCAAGATTTGAGGAATGCAGTCCAATTATTGACTCGTATAGTTGCTGGTCATGGCCAAAGGCAAGAAGGTCCAGTTGCAGGTACTAGTGGTGTAGTTAGATCAGCTGGAACACGGATACGTGATTTTCTTAACTTGGACCCTCCATCATTTACCGGGTCAGATCCTAATGAAGATCCCCAAGACTTTATAGATCAAATCCAACGCACTTTGGATATTATGCATGTAAGTGGTAAAGAAGCACTTGAGCTAGCTGCATACAGATTAAAGGGTGTGGCTATATTGTGGTATGAAGCTTGGAAGCAATCTAGGGGAATAAATGCACCTTCAGCTATGTGGAAAGAGTTTAAAAAAAGGCATTCCTTGATCATTATCTGCCATTGGAGATCCGAGAGGCCCGTGCGGATCAGTTCTTAAATCTCCACCAAGGAAATATGAGTGTGAGGGAGTATAGTCTCAAATTTAACTCCTTGGCCAGGTATGCTCCTAATGTAGTAGCTACTATGGAGGATAGAGTTCATCGTTTTGTGGACAGGTTAGATTCATATCTGGTTAGAGACTGTACAATTGCTTCATTAAATAAAGATATGGATATAGCAAGGATGCAGCCTTTTGCACAAAAATTGGAGGATCAAAGGCAAAGAAGAAGAACACAAGAGTTGGAAACAGGGCATTCTAAGAGGGCCAGATCAATGGGGCAGTTTACACCATCCCAAGGTGAGTTTAGGCCTCGGTTCTCTAACAGACCACCCAGGCCATCATCTTTCTACTCTACAGCTAGTGCTCCACCACGGTTCCAAGGGTTTAGAGGCAATCAGTTTGGGCAAAGAAGTGAAAGCCAAGGCAGTCATCAAGAGCAAGGAAGTACGAGCCAATCAAGGCCTCCACGACAGCCTTGTAAACAGTGTGGAAGGAATCATCTAGGTGCATGCAGGTTTGGGACGGATGTTTGTTTTTGGTGTGGCACACCAGGGCATATGATGAGAAACTGCCCTCATAGGGGAGTGGGTGGCGTTGTTCAACCAACTAGATCAGTTGTTGCGTCGACCTCATCAACCCCTTCTTTAGGTAGGGGACTACATATGCCTGCAGGTCGGGGTAGAGGAGCTAGGGGAGCAGCTAGTTCTAGTGGAGGTCAGAATCGCACATATGCACTAGGGGATCGACAAAATTTAGAAGCCTCGCCGGATGTGGTTACAGGTACATTGTCCATCTTTTCACATATTGTATATGCATTAATCGATCCGGGGTCTACACTATCATATGTTACACCCTTGATTGCTGGAAAGTTCAAAAGAACACCAGAATTATTAGCGAAGCCATTTGAAGTGTCTACACTGATTGGTGAATCTATTATAGCTAGGAGAGTTTATCGTAATTGCATTGTAACTGTTTGTGATCGCGATACATTGGCTGACCTTGTTGAGCTAGACATGGTAGATTTTGATGTTATAATGGGTATGGATTGGTTAGCTTCTTGTTATGCCACGGTAGATGGCCGAACTAAGATAGTGCATTTCCAGTTTCCAAAAGAGGTAGTCCTCGAATGGAAAGGTAATATTGGGATGCCAAGAGGTAAATTTATTTCTTATCTTAAGGCAAAGAAGATGATTTCCAAAGGATACATATGCCATCTGGTTAGAGTGAAAAATGTAAATGTAGAGCCACCAACCCTTCAATCCATTCCGGTGGTAAATGAATTTCCAGATGTGTTTTCTGAAGATCTTCCAGGTTTGCCTCCAGAACGAGAAGTAGAGTTCGGTATTGATGTGCTTTCAGATACTCAACCTATCTCAATTCCTCCGTATAGAATGGCTCCGGCAGAATTACGAGAGTTGAAGGAGCAGTTAAAAGACTTATTACAGAAAGGATTCATAAGGCCTAGTGTGTCGCCATGGGGAGCACCAGTTTTATTTGTACGCAAAAAGGATGGCTCATTAAGAATGTGTATCGACTACCGGCAGTTGAATAAGGTAACAATTAAGAACAAATATCCCCTCCCTAGAATTGATGATCTGTTTGATCAATTACAAGGTGCTAGGTGTTTTTCAAAGATCGACCTGAGGTCAGGTTATCACCAAGTGAGGGTCAAGGACAAAGATATACCCAAGACAGCTTTCCGAACACGGTATGGTCATTTTGAGTTCTTAGTCATGTCATTCGGGCTAACAAATGCACCAGCAGCTTTTATGGATTTGATGAATAGGGTGTTCAAGCCATTCTTAGATGTGTTTGTGATAGTGTTCATAGATGACATTTTGGTGTATTCAAGATCGGAAGAGGATCATGCTAATCACTTGCGGCAGGTTTTACATATTCTCCGTGATCGTAAATTGTATGCAAAGTTCTCTAAATGTGAGTTCTGGTTGAAATTTGTGGCATTCCTAGGTCATATCGTATCTGAGGAAGGAATAAGGGTTGATAACCAGAAAATAGAAGCCGTGAAAAGATGGCCAAGACCTACAACGCCTATGGAGATCCGTAGTTTTCTTGGATTGGCAGGTTATTATAGAAGGTTTGTTGAAGGATTCTCTTCCATGGCTGCACCCTTAACAAAGCTAACACACAAAGGAACCAAGTTTCTGTGGAGCGATGAGTGTGAAAGAAGCTTCCAAGAGCTGAAGAGTAAATTAACTTCTACACCTGTGTTGGTACTTCCAGAAGGTACAGAAGGCTATGTAGTGTATTGTGATGCTTCGGGAGTGGGCTTAGGTTGTGTATTGATGCAGCATGGTAAAGTTATAGCTTATGGCTCAAGGCAGCTGCGGCCACATGAGAAAAAATTATCCAACCCATGATCTAGAGCTAGCAGCAGTTGTGTTTGCTTTGAAGATATGGCGCCACTACTTGTATGGAGTTCATGTTGACATATACACTGATCACAAAAGCTTGCAATATATTTTTAAGCAAAAAGACTTAAATCTGAGGCAGCGAAGGTGGCTGGAGCTATTAAAAGATTATGACATTGACATCTTATATCATCCCGGTAAAGCTAATGTAGTAGCTGATGCTTTAAGCCGTAAAATAATGGCAACCACTTATGGGAAGTCTATGGAAAGACAAGGAATGACTAAGGATCTTTCCCAACTAGCTAACTTGGGCGTTCGCCTTCTTGAATCTCAAGACGAAGGGGTAATTGTGCAAAATGCGGCAGAATCCTCATTAATAGTGGAAGTGAAAGAGAAGCAGTACACTGATCCAATTCTTTTACAACTTAAAGAGAATGTACTACATGGTATGACAAAGGCGTTTGAGCTTAAGCAAGACGGAGTACTTCGATGTCAAAACAGATTGTGTGTACCTAATATAGATGAACTAAGAAAGAGGATCATGATGGAAGCACATAATTCAAGGTACTCTGTTCATCCGGGGTCAACTAAAATGTATCATGACTTGAAAGAAATGTATTGGTGGGGGAACATGAAGAAGAACATTGCAGAATTCGTGGCTCAGTGTCCAAACTGTCAACAGGTAAAAGTAGAACACCAAAAGCCCGGAGGTTACATGCAGCGTATAGAACTTCCAATTTGGAAATGGGACATGATCAACATGGATTTTGTTACTGGTTTGCCTCGCTCATTCCGGAAGTTGACTCCATATGGGTAATAGTTGATAGACTTACCAAAGCAGCACACTTCTTGCCGGTGAAGACTACTTATACAGCTGAAGAGTATGCGAGGTTGTACATTAAAGAGATAGTTCGACTACATGGAGTGCCAATCTCTATAATATCGGATAGAGGAGCTCAATTTACAGCAAATTTTTGGAAGTCATTTCAAAAGAGTTTGGGAACACAAGTGAATTTAAGTACAGCCTTTCATCCTCAAACGGATGGTCAGGCAGAACGTACGATTCAGACACTTGAGGATATGCTGCGAGCTTGTATATTAGATTTCAAGGGTAGCTGGGATGATCACCTACCACTTATTGAATTTGCTTATAACAATAGCTATCATTCGAGCATTAAAATGGCACCTTATGAAGCTTTATATGGTCGAAAGTGTAGATCACCAATTGGCTGGTTCGAAACGGGTGAAACTGGCTTATTTGGGCCAGATCTTGTTCATCAAGCTATGGAAAAAGTCAAAGTGATACAGCAGCGGCTAGAAACAGCTCAAAGTCGACATAAATCATATGCAGATATTAGAAGGAGAGGACTAGAATTTTCTATAGGGGATTGGGTGTTCTTGAAGGTGTCTCCGATGAAAGGGGTAATGAGGTTTGGTAAAAAGGGAAAGCTGAGTCCACGCTATATAGGGCCATATAAGATTATCCGAAAATTTGGCCAAGTAGCCTATGAGTTAGAGCTACCACAAGAGCTTTCATCAGTTCATCCGGTGTTCCATGTCTCAATGCTACGGAAATGCGTAGGTGACCCATTTCGTATTACTCCTACTGAAGACGTACAGGTTACAGGAGATCTCACTTATGAAGAAGTACCCATTGCTATTCTGGATCGACAAGTTAGGAAGTTAAGAAATAAAGAAGTAGCTTCTGTAAAAGTTCTATGGAGAAACCAACAAGTAGAAGAAGTTACATGGGAAGCAGAAGAAGCAATGAAATTGAAGTATCCTCACCTCTTCCACACTGGTGGGAATGATCAAAATGTTAGTGGAGGCATTGACAAGTAAGTATAAGTCTATATGTTCAATGTGATTAATAGTAGTACTAGCTTAGGCTTGAACTTGTTTAGGCCGCACAACCATGCTAACATTCGAGGACGAATGTTCCAAGGGGGGAAGGATGTAACGGCCTGTATTTTTGTATGTGGTAGTTCTATTCATGTTATACTTGACATAGACTTATAGTGTAGGTGAGGGATCATGTTTCTTATGTGATTAGTGTTGGTTTAAACTAGCTTGGAAGGTGATGTAATGCCTTGCACGTTTTAGCATATGTATTGCAAGTTAACTCCGATGGAAAGTATTTAAGTAATTATAGTAAGATGGTAATTGAGCTAGCAGCTGCATCACCTACTTGATCTATATTATAGTTAAAGGGCCCAAGTTTGATTGACCAGATTTAGGCTTATATTTAGGGGCTCATTTGAAGCCCAAACCTATTAAAGAAAATTGTGAATGAAAGAAGGCCCAGCAGCCAAATCTGCCAATTGGCCCATTATGGATAAAGCCCAAGTGAAACTAGGTAAGTGCATGACCTCCTAAGTTTTGTTTTACCATGTTATTGGGCCAAGTGTATACCACCTACTTGCTAATATCTGTCCCAAGTTGAATAAAAGAACAAAGGGAAAATGGACAGCCAAGGTCCAATAATATTAAGTCCAAAAAGGCCCAAGTTTAAAGGGACAAGCAGGTGGGGCACCTACTTGACATTATATGGCCCAAAATTGGTCAAGAGTGTCGGCCATAACACCTCTTTTTTCAAAGGATAAGGATCAAGTCTTATTCTCCATTTTGAACTTGCAAAAGTTTCAGATTTCCTAAGTTCTTTCTTGGTCTCTCTTGGCTTCAATTAGCAGCCCTAAGACACCTTAGAGTTCTTGAGTGCTGTCTAATTTTTCAAGTAAGAGTTTGAAGGGAGTTTGAATTCTTGAAGTACAAGTGTAGAGGATAAATTTTCAGAATTAAGGTAAGACTTCAACCCATTTGTTTTCCTCTCTTTGATAATGTTTGGAGTGGAGAATTTTGTATATGTTTATCAAGAATTCATGGATTGTGATAAATCTTTGAGTCAATATTCTCCTATTATGCTGAAAGATTTGAGATTGATAGTGGCTGCCTTATGAATATTGTTGTTGAGGGCTGTTTGGGTAGCTTGGGAGATGATGTATGAAGTTGTATTAATGTGGAGAGGAAGGGTGTGGTGGTTCACCATTTATGTAAGGGTTGTTTGGGCCTGATTTCCATCAAATATTTTAGCTACTGATTTGGAGGACCTTATTGTGATTAGCTGCTGATTTAGCTTAATCATGACTTATGTTGTAGATTAGCACCCAATAAGGAAGGCTGAATCGTGATAGTGGTATTGGTCAGAAAAATAAGGTATGTAAGGCTATTCGATTTTATATCCTTTTGGCATGAAATCTGCCATCTGCAATTAATATCAATGAAGTGATTCCCATAAGTTCTATTTCTAGAAAAGGAAGCATATTGGCAGCGTACTATCTCCAAATAGCTAACAATATTTCTTTCCCCATTCTAAGCACATGGAACTACTTCATTATATGTTCACTACTCTATACTTGTGTAAATTCCCCTTGTGCTGTTATAGAAATGGTATTTGCAAAAGAAAGTTTAATGAATCCTTCTCCTAAGCCAATTGAAGTCAATTGTGCCATTAAGGTCTTAAAGTAAGGTGTTGATGTTTCATAGCTCCTTATGTCATTGTTACTGCCTCAAAGTATTATTTTCATGTATTCCACTACTGTTCCATATTTTCATATCTCCAAGCTGATTATGATCACCAAATCAACATCCCAAAAGTGTTATGAACTGATTAACAACAATCTCAAAGATTAAAGAATCTAAGTGAAGAAATCTATATAATTAAGGGTGGCAGCTCAGGGGCGAAAGCCTAGCATGGGCCGATCCCTATTGGTATAGAAGGGTGGCAGCTCAGGGGCGAAAGCCTAGCATGGGCCGATCCCAAGTTGTGTAATTATGAGGACCGCATCCCAGGGGTTAATACGCCTAGCATGGGTCATCCTCTTCTACCACTGATCAGCTGGTCACTTGTATCACATGCCCAACAAAGATTATAACATACAAAGAAGGTAAAGAAAAGAATCTAGCTTACTTGATTCCACAAGAGTAAGCAAAGGTGGTCTTCTCTCCTAATCTATGCACTCATATGTTGCTACTTGATTTCATTTGTGCCTTGTATTACATATACTTTTTGCCTTACATATTCAGTACATTTTTTTGTACTGACGTCCCGTATTGGGGACGCTGCATTTCATGCTGCAGGCTCAGGTACTCCAGCTAGTAGACCTCCTCAGTAGAAGCACTCGAAATTCTGCTACTTTTGGTGAGCTCCAAGTTGATTCGGAGCTTTATTAAGTCCTTGGTAAATTCGTTTGGTATTGTATCGTAGTTAAGGGTAAGGCGGGGTCTGTCCCGACCTACTCTAGTCTTCTATCTTTTAGAGGCTTTGTAGACGTATGTACATGGTTCAGTTGTGTCTTAAGGAGTTGTGGCCTAAACGGCCAAGTCTTGTATATAACTTTTGGATCTACTTACGTTGGTTTGTATCGCTGCATCCAAAGTTAACTTGTCTCAATTGTTATAGTATATGCTCAGTAAGAACAGGTTGCAGGTTGGTTCTCTCGGGCCTTTAGGGCATCGGGTGCCTGTCCGTCTTAATGGGTTTTGAGGCGTGACAACTTATTCGGTGGAGGATTATGCAAAGATCTTCATAGATGTGTTTGTGTGTCGTCATGGTATTCCGTTATCCATCATATCGAATCAGGGTGCAAAATTCACATCTAGCTTTTGGAGTTCTTTCCAAAGAGGGTTGGGTACTAAGGTTGAGTACCGCTTTTCATCCCCAAACGGATGGTCAAACGTAACGCACTATTCAAACCCTTGAGTATATGCTTAGGGCTTGCATTATTGATTTTAAGGGAAATTAGGATAAGCACTTGCCTTTGGTGGAGTTTGCTTATAACAATAGCTTTCATGCATCTATCTCCATGGCTCCCTACGAAGCCTTGTATGGTAGAAGATGTAGGTCTCCTATAGGTTGGTTTGAAGTGGGTGAGTCTTCGTTTCTTGGTCCCGATTTAATTTACAAGACCTTGTAGAAGGTTCATATCATAAGTAAGCAGTTGCAAACGGCCTATAGTCGGCAAAAGTCTTATGCCGATCATAGGAGGAGAGATTTGGAGTTTGAAAAGGGTGACAAGGTGTACTTGAAGATTTCACCAATGAAAGGGGTGGTTAGATTTGGCAAGAAGGGGAAATTGAGTCCTCGTTAGGTGGGGCCCTATTAAATTTTGCAAAGGGCTGGTAAGGTGACCTATGAATTAGAACTCCCTAGTGAATTGGCTTCGGTTCATCCGGTTTTCCATGTTTCTATGTTGAAAAAGTGTATTGGTGATCCCGAGTCCATTCTTCCTATTGAGGGTCTTGGTGTCAAGGATAACCTCTCTTTTGAGGAAGTTCTGTTCAAATTCTTAATAGTCAAGTCAAGAAGTTAAGGAACAAAGAGGTGGTTTCCGTAAAAGTGTTATGGAAAAATCACCTAGTTGTGGGTGAAACATGGGAGGCCGAGGCCAACATGAAGTCCCGTTACCCTCATCTTTTTGAGAATTAAGGTTTGTCACTCTTTTTAATAATATGGATATGACTAGAAATTGAAGTTTCTTGATTTTTGGGTGAAGTTTGCAAAGTATGCATTTTTGAAAGCTTTACAGTGAGGTTACTGTAATAGCCTTTGAAAACTTGAACTTTTGCTTTTTGCTTGTTTTGAGTTATGTTGTGCATTTTAATATAGTGAATCTTATTAAAATTATATGTAGCATGTTGATAAGATGAATTTTGTGCTAATTGACACATGAAATGTATATTGAGCTCATGTGTGTGGTGAGAAGGAAAAATACCTCATGATGAAATGCTTGAGCCTTATGTGTGGTAATTGGAGTTTTGGAATTTGCCTTGTTGAAATGATATGATTTATGTTGATTGGGTATTGTTGATTAATTGGGCTGCTAGTCTTGAGTCTATTCCTTCCTTCAGAAGAGTGTTTAGTGTCATTCGGGGACGAATGTTCCTAGGGGGTGGGGGGGATAATGTAACATTTCAAAATTTTAAGATGTGTCGTAAACCCTAACATAGAGATAATGAGGTCTAAGTACTGTTTTAAGTCCATTTTAATGAATTTAGGTCAGTTAATAAGTGTAAGAACCGAGACGTTCAAGAACGTCCATGACGTCCGGAAGTTGGTTCAAAAAGGTACTAGTGTGTCTTAGCATGTTTGACTAGTTTGCAGGAGTCGGAAACGTATGAAAAATGGTAAAAAGGTAGCTAATAGGTGTTTGAGTTGTTTAATGGTCGAAACTTCCGGGTACGACTCCCAAGGACCAACCAAGGGCCCTTGAGGAGGACCCTAACGTTTGAAGCAACACTGCCTGGCAGTGTGCATTGACGGAGCAAGAGACGGCCCGTGTGTGGACAAACTGGGCGTCTATGCCACCATTGTCCCACACTTAGCCATGGAGAGGAAGCCCCTCGCCTGCACAGTCTCTGAACTCATCGACGGAGTGTAGGACGAGAGGGTGAGGGTACGTAGGTTCACAGACGGCCCATCGGCGGGGTTCCGTCTGTGAAGGGTCAGTTTTCTGCACGTTTTGTTATTAATTCATTTAATTAATTAAGTGGTTTAGAGGTTAGTTATGGATTAAGGGGAGAATAATTAACTAACTTAAAATCCCTATAAAAGCCCCAACCCCAATTAATCTAATGAGAACTTAAAAATCGAACTCTCTATCTTCTCTCTACTTTCTCCCTCTATTGGAAGACACCATTGAAGACTTAGCTAAGGAAGGGAATTGGGGGCTGGAAAGGGGCGAAGTCATCTTCAAGTTTTTGTCAAAATGTTAAGGTATGGGATGTCTTCACCTTTGAGACTTCTTTCCTCAAAGGGTTCCTTTAAAGGTTTTCCAAAAGTTGAGTTTTCATATGAGTTTTATTCAATTACGAATTTGATGTCATGAATTGAGTTGTTTATGTATTATATAGGAGATAATGAGTAGATTATCATGTATTGTAACTTGATTATGATGGATTGAGATGGTTTGGTCTAGATTGTAAAGTATGGCCCTTAACCCCTAACCCTAGGTTTGATCTTGATGTGAATTATGTTGGGATTGATTCAATTGACTTGATTATTGGTTAAATCACTAATAGATGATGTTATTACACTGATCATAAACAAGTTGTGATGAATTGTAGTCTTTCATACTAATTCTTGAGTAGGGATCTAGGTTAAGAAGATTGGCCTAAGTATCTTGTTTCAAAGCTTTGGTTTAGTATTGAATTATGGTGTAGTGACTCTTCTAACTCTATTATCATGTTGGTTATTGAATTACATTGATGAGATGACCTAATTAGGTTGAGTTGTGGGTTGATGGTAAGGCCCTTATGATGAACTATGGAGGAGGCTTGGTAAGTCTTGTAATTCCTATCTCTTACTTCAACTTGTGGTTAAATTGTGATTAAGTCATGATATTGTGTTGGAGTATGCCTTATGTAGGATTGATAGGATGGTATGATATTGAATTTAAATTCCTTAACTTTGGTTGTGAGGTTGATTAGGGTGTACATGTTGTAAGGATAGTGATGTAATTTAACAATATGCCCTATTATGAAGTGATACGAAATGTGTTAACTTCACTTATATGAATTGTGAATGAAAGGACTATACTCATGCAATTCGTATTGAGCTATGATGATGATGAGTATACAAGGGCTAGACCTTATGACCTAAACTAAGTTATGATTGTTACTAAAGACTTAAAGGCATTTCAATAAAGGGACCTAGCTTAGGACCGAGTGAACTAGATGAGAAGTGTCCCTTCCCACATAGGGAAGGTAGGAACACTAATATACTCAAAGAGATTGGAGATACAATGCATGAGACATACCAAATGATGACGTCTACACGATACTATTCTCCATGAGGTTGTCTACAAATGAGAAGGCCGAGTTGTCCACATACCAACTCAAGGATGTGGCTCAAACTTGGTATGTGCAATGGAGGGATAATAGGCCTCTTAGGGGTGGGTCAGTGACTTGGGAGATCTTCAAGAAGACATTTCTTGATCGGTTTTTCCCTAGAGAGTTGAGGAAGGCTAAGGTGGTGGAATTCATTAACCTTCGCCAAGGAGGTATGAGTGTTCATGACTACTCGTTGAAGTTCATTCAGTTTTCCAAATATGCTCCTTCCTTGGTCTCCGATCCTAGAGACGAAATGAGTCGCTTTGTGACGGGAGTATCAGATGACTTACAAGAAGAATGTCATTTGGTAATGCTTCACGATAACATGAATATTTCTTGTCTTATGGTGAATTCTAGGAGATTGGAGGAGGATAGAGCTAAGAGGAAGGATAGAGATACAAAAAGGGCAAGATCTTATGATGGTGGTGCTACAAAGAATAGGCTCGACATCCAAGACAAGCCCAAATTCAAGAAGAGGTTTTCTAGCATTGTTACCTCTAAGTTCCCTAAGGCTTGGAAATGATAGAGTTCCCAACTCTAAGTCGCAAAAAGGAGGGAACACTAGCTCAACAACAAGAAAGCCGACTTGTGCAAGGTGTGGTAAGAGACACTTTGGTGATTGCCTTAAGGGAACGAACAATAGTTTCGGTTGTGGAAAAAGTGGACACAAGGTTAAGGATTGCCCTAATTCTAAGGGGCAAGATAAAGGTGGTGCCCAAACTCAAGCAAGTGGTTCTAGTGAAGCTTCTAAGAAGAACCACTTCTATGCTCTTCGTACTAGGGGTGATCAAGAGTCCTCTCCCGATGTGGTGACAGGTATGTTAAAAATCTTTACTATTGATGTGTATGCTTTACTTGATCTGGGTGCTACTTTGTCTTTTATTACACCTCTAGTAGCAAAAAAGTTTGACTACCCGATATTTTGCTTGAAACCTTTTTAGTGTCTACTCCGGTGGGTGAGTCGGTTGTTGCAAAAAGGGTATATAGAAATTGTCCTATCACATTGCCCAATAGAGTTTCTAATATGGATCTAGTAGAACTAGATATGCTTGATTTTGATATCATTTTGGGTATGGATTGGTTACATGCTAGTTTCGCCACTATTGACTGTAGGACAAGGGTTGTTAGGTTTAATTTCCCAAAAGAACCCGTTATTGAATGGAAGGGTGGGAATTCTATTCCTAGAGGTCGTATCATATCTTGCCTAAAAGCATGTAAAATGATCTCAAAAGGTTGTCTTTATCACATAGTAAGAGTCCAAGATTTGGATTCTGAAATTCCTCTTATTGAGTCGGTCCCCGTAGTGAGTGAATTTTCGGAGGTCTTTCCTAATGATCTTCACGGTATTCCTCCCGAAAGGGAAATTGATTTTGGTATCGATTTGCTACCGGAAATGAATCCCATCTCAATTCCTCCATATCGGATGGCTCTGGCCGAATTGAAGGAGTTGAAGGCTCAACTCAAGAAATTGCTTGACAAAGGCTTTATAAGGCCTAGTATTTCTCCGTGGGGTGCTCCGGTGTTATTTGTCAAAAAGAAAGATGGGTCCTTGAGAATGTGTATTGACTACCGCCAACTCAACAAGGTTACTATTAAGAATAAGTATCCTCTTCCTCGAATTGACGATTTATTTGATCAACTCCAAGGGGAGAGCTACTTTTCAAAAATAGATTTGAGGTCTGGGTATCATCAACTTGGGGTGAGAGGTGAGGATGTCCCAAAGACGGCCTTTCGGAATAGGTATGGGCACTATGAGTTCTTGGTGATGTCTTTCGGTCTCACTAGTTGTCACACTCGCAATCTAGACCCCAGATGAGACCGGCGTCGTTAACCTCTAAGAGGTCACAGACAAGCCTCTTCTTAGCTTTCATCACAATCTTAGCTTTCATCACAATCATACAGTTAAATTTGCGAAAAATTTAAATTTTTTTAATACTTTTTGAAGTGTACTTAGACTTCATATAATTACTGCATAAGAGTGATACACTAATAAGCTCAAACTAAACAACCATCTATCAATAGATTAAACAGTTGAAATAAGGAATCATAATAATAATAATAGTTTGCCAAACCGGCCTTAATACAAACGCTTGAACAAATGTTTGAAATGAAATGGTAGGGACAACATCCAATAGCTATGTATAATGTACTAAAGCTAGAATAATAAATGTAGGAATCCTCGAACTCAAGAGGACCTACCAAAGTCTGGAGATCGCTAATTCAAACTGCTTCAACGAATCTTCAATCTTCTCTAGGACCTGCGCCCATAAAAATAGTAATAGTATATGGGTTAGTACACACTTGTACTAAGTATGGGTGTATGCACATAAACACATAAGGACTATGCATGATCAAGGAAAGCTCTTCCTATAGCAACATGCCGTTTCTGGAAAGTGAAGTCACTATACTTTCCTAATTCGTTATTTGTGAATCATGCTATGAATATGACATGTTTTCATGCATTTAAAGCACACAACTCATTTCCTATATGAACGTAAGACCTTGGAATCATGAACATAATTTTAGAACAACTCAAACAAAACTTAATAATTTTTCTCCCTTAGGCCGAGAGCTCACCTTTCCAGCCTTAGTTTATTTTTCAGTCTTTTCTTCTTTCTGTTGTGTATTTCAATGATCTCCTTTGATCCTATGTTTTACTTACAAGTGCAATGATTCATTGTAGTCCCATACCTACAATGAATCGAGTAAGTAATCCAAAGGACTAAGGAAATGATTTGTCTACCCTACTCACAAGTTATATTTCTCATTCTTGTTAAATTGGGCATGAATGTATTTATAAGCCAATCTTTATTGGCTATGCCCATTCTTTGATTATTTGCATAATATATAGATCTTGGGGCATATATATTCATACTCCAATATTGGCATAAACCAATAACTTGTTAAAACTTCATTCTTATCAAACATTGATGATTTGACATTCTTAAGCTCTTGCTTACTTAGTTCACTTTGAACTTACATTTCTTCTTCTTTGATCTGCTGTTCACTTTGAACATGTTACTTTCTTTCTTTCTTACTTTCTTACTGAAATCTTTCTTACTGAAATAGATCATGTGAGCTAACATGAAATCCAATGTCTTCCCCACACCTAAAAGAGGTGGTTCACCGGCTAAAGTGAAACCGAGTCCAGTGTCTTCCCCACACCGAAAAGAGGTGGTTCACCGGCTAAAGTGAAACCGAGTCCAGTGTCTTCCCCACACCTAAAAGAGGTGGTTCACGGCTAAAGTGAAACCGAATACTTTCTTGAGCATTTAACCGACATAGATCATGTGAGCTAACATGAAATCCAGTGTTTTTCCCACACCGAAAAGAGGTGGTTCACCGGCAAAAGTGAAACTGAATACTCCCTAGCTTTCTTATGTGGATCCACTAGCTAGTAACCTATGCTCACAACATAGTTCAAAGACTAGGAGACGTTGGAGACCCTGATCCACCTTAGTGGTGATCTCGTCTCATGAGGCTTACATTTGCTGGCACAAGCTCATTGCTAGTCTATCGTTGCTTAGCTCAGATTTATTATACATTACAACTTTAACAGTAGACTCAAACATTATGGAAGTTGGCTTCTAGTATGAGATATACTTATCTCAATGGATGACTGGTCACCCCTTTCTTTACTTGATGAATGCGAATTTAATCTTACATTATCATCATGGTGCGAGTGAGACTTGTCTCACAATTTCTAGCACGCTCTTATGTGAGTATCTTTGACATAATCGTTTAAGTGTAAGTGAGACTTGTCTCACTTCCTTTTTAACAACCTGTATTAGGTCAATTTCATAACTCATAAGCTTTTAGTTATTTTATTACTCACCTTATCTTGCTCAATGTCTTTTGGTAGTCTTGTACCATTCTTTATGAAAGTTATAAGGACTTATTCAATGCTATTATATTCACAAGTTTGTTTAGATAGGGTATGTTGGGACTTGTCCCAATCATTGGCATACCGTTGGTTATGAGTTCATTGATTTAAGATTGGTATGACTTTACATATTTTGGAAATAATATTGCTGACTAATTTATTGGCATAAATCAAACTTTGATATTATCACCAAACACTTGTCATGATATTATTACTAGCCGAGTCAATTAACTCCATGCATATACTATAGTAATCTAATCATGTTAACAAGACAACTTTTAACCTTTGATTAGACTATAAGAACAATTCAATGAACAACTTATAACAATTTCATCTTCTCGAACACAAGTAGGCATTATAACATTTATTATCTCATGTAAATAATACCCTAATCATAAAGATCTAACCATTAGGTCTCATGCGACATTACAAATCACTGAAACCTACACATAATGATCAGTTAGCACCACATACCAACAACATGCTCGATATTTGCATATACATACTACTAGAATCGGAAATAGGGAGAACTAGGGAGATGAACATGCGATTCATTGGGAACAACCCTAGTTTCATATTTTGTGAATTCAAAATGTTTGAAAAGCCTCCTGGGGAAAGGAATCCAAGAGAGAAAACCCATACCTTACTGTAGAATTGAATCTACGAAGATCACCTTGCACTTTGAACGAAAACATTGAAGAACTGTCTTGAAATCGCCTAAGTTTTTTCTTACGTTGTTCACTGTTTTTCAGTCGTAGGTTTTCAAATGATTAAACGTGAGTCTAAGTCTTAGGAACTGAATATGACTAATTCAACTTAGACTAATTAACTTAATTAAATAAATCAATTAGCTAATTACCAAAACACCCCTCCTAAATTGACTAAAAATAGGAGAACATTTGACTTAACCGAATTCTGAAATTTTGCTTAAGAGTCTCGGTTTTGACCATTTAAATTAATTAAGTTATTAATTTAATTAATTAAGTGACCTAGGGTTATTACCAAAGTACCCCTAAGTCACTAGGACCATAACCAACCCTTTTGGACCATCCTAGGTTAGGTACTAGGATGTTTCTTTAGTTAGTTACTCGGTTAGTGTCACACGGTTAGGTCTTAGGTTGTCGGGTGCACTAGTTAGTTTATTTTAGTTAGTCCTAGGTTAGTTAGGTAGTTAGTTATGTTAGTTAGAGCCTAGGAATTGTTAGGAAGCTTGGCCCCACGTGGCTTGACCCGGCGCGCGCCTGCCCTCTAACCGCCCTAACCGAATCGGTTGGTCTTTGTCTCTCGGCCGGTAGCACATGTGCTTGCACATGTGTTGCCGTGCACTTTCCTAACCGTGCACTGTTTGCACTTGGAAAGTTCACTTCTTGTTGTCCAAAGGATCCTCACTATCTCCTTGGGCACTGCTTAATCTACATGATCATTTTAAATGATCATGTGCTATGGTACTTAGGCTTGACACTTGGATGCCTAGTACCTAATGCGTATTAGCGATGACACTAAATTTTTTAGCTTAGGGTCTTCATTGTAGGTACAATTCCTAAACAAGCTTGGATTGTATTTTAAGTTACTTGTGTATACATAGAAATTAGCTAACACCCTTAAGCCAATATTCTCTAACATGCCCAATATTACTCAATATCGGGCATTGGGATGCCTATGTACCCCAATACGTATTCTTAAAATCTAATAGACTCTTCACTAGACATGTACATTTTTTGGAATGTTACACTAATGCTCCGATGGCATTCATGGACCTAATGAATATGGTGTTTTGAAATTACCTAGATTCATTTGTTATTGTGTTTATTGATGATATCTTGGTATATTCGAAGAATGAGGGAGATCACATTGGTCATTTGAGGGTGGTATTGCAAACCCTTAAAGAACATCAATTATTTTCCAAATATAGTAAATGTGAGTTTTGGTTGAGGTCGGTGGCATTTCTTGGGCATATCATCTCTTGTGAGGGAGTTGAGGTGGACCCAAGAAAGACGGATGCGGTGAAAACTGGCCTAGACCATTGACTCCGATCGACATTAGGAGTTTCTTGGGTCTAGTGGGCTACTATCGGAGGTTTGTGGATGGCTTTGCATCCATTGCATCTCCTTTGAATACGTTGACTCAAAAGTGTAAGAAGTTTGAGTGGTCGGAGGCGTGTGAGAAAAGCTTCCAATTGTTGAAAGATAGGCTTACTTCC
>JABWTJ010000438.1:757548-782974 GCA_016801875.1 Solanum sitiens | reverse complement strand
CTATGATAGACTTTTATGTTGAGAAATCCGTGTGGAGTTATGCCTAGCACCGAGAGGATATGAAGGGGAGGTGGATTGCACTTCGTTAGTTGAGATGTTGTAATCCAAAGTACCTCTTGAGATGAGTACTCCTCGTTAGTAGAGAGTGAGTTACTTAGTAGCAATCTCCTTATCCCTTAACTATGTGCCCGCATAGGTGTAGCTATTGGAAAAGCCATGTAAACGCTAAGAAGCATGACCTTACTCTAGGCAAGTAAGGATCCCTCATCCGATAGGGGTTAATATCGGGATTCCATGTCTAGCTCTCATGGTCTTTGTCGGTTAAGCTAACTCCCACAAAAGAATTGATTTGAAACTAATTATCTTGTGTATTGTTGAAATTGTGTATGTATGTCGTGAAGTGCTCAATCCACATTAGTTACCAAGTAGGAGCATTGAGTGGGAGTAGTAGTATGGGATGCTATTCTCACATTGCACTCGGTGTGACCTATACCTACTATGGAAGAAGAGTACCTTCATGAAATCCGTGTGAATGAGTACTATGGTGTAGTGTTATGGAGGATTATTGTGGAGTACTTGAGTAAATGGAATCCATTAGGAGTACTAAGTGGGAGTGGTAGTATGGGATGCTACTCTCACATTGCACTTGGTATGACCTATATTTCCATGAGTGTTTTGCATATGTTAGCCAAGGGCGTGGATTTGATTTCTAACGAAGTAAGCCTAAGATTAGGTAGTTTTAAGGGTCGCTTTGGTGTGCTTTGAAGGGAGGTGTAATGAGAGTCCCTTCTTGGCTCACCTTAGGGAGTCTTAGAATAACCTTGGGTTAGGGCAACTTCAAAGAAAAAGGGTTCATATGACTTGGACCGTGCCTTTCACTGTAAGGTCTTCATTGTAAGAATTCAAAACGTTCACTATGATGCTTTATTCAATTTTATTGCAAGTTTAGCAAAGTTAATTGAAATGTTCCTTTGTTTACTTTAAGTTTAGTAAGATAGCCATAAAGTGTTAATTGTTGATTCTTATGTGGGTTTGCTTCTAGATTCATGAAGGTTATATTTGAATTGCATAAAAGCTATCTTTACTAAAATGTCCCTTTTTGCATGTTTTTGCATATGCCATACTTAGTACATTGTTGTACTAACCCCATACTTTTTATACCTTATGAGTATAGGTTGGAAGCCTTTGGAGGATCGAAGTTGAAGCTTGGGAATTTTATCTCTCAAGACTTGGGTATGTCCTCATATATTCGAGGACATAGTTTTTATGTTTCTTAGTTTCCTTATTAAGACTTAAAAAATGTATTTATTCTATTGTAAAGGGCCGTGTCCCTAAGATTCTAAGTTGTGTCTTTAAGTTGGCTTGTGACAATAAGATTTCCTAGTATTTATGAAAAGACTCCTTTTATTATTATTATCGTGAAAAGTTTTAATTCCGCACTACTTTTCATGCTTTATGTTATGCATGCTAGTTAGAGGGCTTGTACGAGACCCCAAAGGGGTCAAGTACGCCCGGTCACGATTCGAAGGTTTTCCCTAACTTCTAGGGGGTGCTTTCGGGTCGTGACAGTTTGACCTTGAAAATGGGTCGGAATGGCCGTGAGGGCCAACCGGATGCATAGCCAAGGTCTTGACGGATGTCCACAAATAATTTTGGCATTTTTGACGTCGGAATCCAGATCACCCAAAAATGGTTTGCTATAGCACACGAAAATCATCGAAATGGGGGATATGCACATTTTAGGGATCGTTTGACCGTGAAAATGGGTCGGAATGGCCGTGAGGGCCAACCAGATGCATAGCCAAGGTCTTGACGGACGTACACAAATAATTTTGGCATTTTTGACGTCGGAATCTGAATCAACCAAAAAATGGTTTGCTATAGCATACGAAATCGTCGAAATGGGGGGGATGCGCGCTTCGGGACTTGTTTGACCTTGAAAATGGGTCATAATGTCCGTGAGGGCCAACCGGATGCATAGCCAAGGTCTTTATGGATGTCCACAAATAATTTTGGTATTTATGATGTCGGAATCTGGATCAACCAAAAAATGGTTTGCTATAGCACAAGAAAATCGTCGAAATAGGGGGGTATGCTCGCTTTGGGGCTCGTTTGACCTTGAAAATGTGTCGGAATGGCCGTGAGGCCAACCGAATGCATAGATAAGTTCTTGACGGACGTCCACAAATAATTTTGGCATTTTTAACGTCGGAATCCGGATCACCCAAAAAATGATTTGTTATAGCACACGAAAATCGTCGAAATTGGGGGTATGCGCGCTTTGGGGCTCGTTTGACCTTGAAAATGGGTCGGAATGGCCGTGAGGGCCAACTGGATGCATAGACAAGGTCTTGACGGACGTCTACAAATAATTTTGGCATTTTTGACATCGGAATCCGGATCACCCAAAAAATGGTTTGCTATAGCACACCAAAATCGTCGAAATGGGGGGTATGCGCGCTTTGGGGCTCGTTTGAACTTGAATTGGTTGGAATGGCCGTGAGGGCCAACCGGATGCATAGCCAAGGTCTTGATGGACGTCCACATATAATTTTGGCATTTTTGACGTCGGAATCCGGATCAACCAAAAAATGGTTTGCTATAGCACACGAAAATCGTCGAAATGGGGGGTATGCGCGCTTTGGGGCTCGTTTGACCTTGAAAATGGTTCGGAATGGCCGTGAGAGCCAACCGGATGCATAGCTAAGGTCTTGATGGACGTCTACAAATAATTTTGGCATTTTTGACGTCGTAATCCGGATTACCCAAAAAATGATTTGTTATAGCACACAAAAATCGTTGAAATTGGGGGTATGCGCGCTTCGGGGCTCGTTTGGCCTTGAAAATAGGTCGGAATAGCTGTGAGGGCCAACCAGATGACGTCCACAAATAATTTTGGCATTTGTGATGTCAAAATCCGGATCACCCAAAAAATGGTTTGCTATAGCACACAAAAATCATCGAAATGGGGGGTATAGCGCTTCGGGGCTCATTTGACCTTGAAAATGGGTCGGAATAGCTATGAGGGCCAACCGGATGCATAGACAAGGTCTTGAAGGACGTCCATTAATCATTTTGGCATTTTTGACGTCGGAATCCGGATCACCCAAAAAATGATTTGTTATAGCACACAAAAATCGTCTAAATGGGGGGTATGCGCGCTTCGGGGCTCGTTTGACCTTGAAAATGTGTCGGAATGGCCGTGATAGACAACCGGATACTTATCCAAGGTCTTGATGGATGTCCACAAATAAATTTGGCCGTTTTGACATTGGAATCCGGATCACCCAAAAAGTGGTTTGCTATAGCGCACGAAAATCGTCGAAATGGGGGGTATGCGCGCTTTGGGGCTCGTTTGACCTTGAATATGTGTTGGAATGGCCGTGAGGGCCAACCGGATGCATAGACAAGGTCTTGACAGACGTCCACAAATAATTTTGGCATTTTTGACGTCGGAATCCGGATCACCCAAAAAATGGTTTGCTATAGCACATGAAAATCGTCGAAATGGGGGATATGCGCGCTTTGGGGCTCGTTTGACCTTGAATGGGTTGGAATGGCCGTGAGGGCCAACCGGATGCATAGCGAAGGTCTTCATGGACGTCCACATATAATTTTGGCATTTTTGACGTCGGAATCCGAATCAACCAAAAAATGGTTTGCATTAGCACACGAAAATCGTCGAAATGGTGGGTATGCGCGTTTCGGGGCTCGTTTGACCTTGAAAATGTGTCGGAATGGCCGTGATGGCCAACCGGATACTTAGCCAAGGTCTTGATGGACGTCCACAAATAATTTTGGCCATTTTTACGTCGGAATCCGGATCACCCAAAAAGTGGTTTGCTATAGCACATGAAAATCGTCGAAATTGGGGGTATGCGCGCTTTGGGGCTCGTCTGACCTTGAAAATGTGTTAGAATGTCCGTGAGGGCCAACCGGATGCATAGACAAGGTCTTGACGGACGTCCACAAATAATTTTGGCATTTTTGACGTCGGAATCCGGATCACCCAAAAAATGGTTTGCTATAGCACACGAAAATCGTCGAAATGGGGGGTATGCGCGCTTTGGGGATCGTTTGACCTTGAATGGGTTGGAATGGCCGTGAGGGCCAACCAGATGCATAGCCAAGGTCTTGATGGACGTCCACATATAATTTTGGCATTTTTGACGTCGGAATCCGGATCAACCAAAAAATGGTTTGCTATAGCACACGAAAATCGTCGAAATGGGGGGTATGCGCGCTTTGGGGCTTGTTTGACCTTGAAAATGGGTTGGAATGTCTGTGAGGGCAAATCGGATGCATATCCAAGGTCTTGACGGACGTCCACAAATACTTTTGGCATTTTTGACGTCGGAATCCGGATCACCCAAAAAATGGTTTTTCTATAGCACACAAAAATCATCGAAATAGGGGATATGCGCGCTTCGGGGCTCGTTTGACCTTGAAACTGGGTCAAAATGGCCGTGAGGGCCAACCGGATGCATATCAAAGGCCTTGATGGACGTCCACAAATAATTTTCGCATTTTTGACGTTGGAATCCGGATCACCCAAAAAATGGTTTGCTATAGCACACGAAAATCGTCTAAATGGGGGGTATGCGCGCTTTGGGGCTCGTTTGACCTTGAAAATGGGTTGGAATGGCCGTGAGGGCCACCGGATGCATATCCAAGGTCTTGACGGACGTCCACATATAAGTTGGGCATTTTTGACGTCGGAATCCGGATAAACCAAAAAACGGTTTGCTATAGCACACGAAAATCATCGAAATAGGGGGTATGCGCGCTTCGGGGCTCGTTTGACCTTGAAAATGGGTCGGAATGGCTATGAGGGCCAACCGAATGAATAGAAAAGGTCTTGAAGGACGTCCACAAATAATTTTGGCATTTTTGACGTCGGAATCCGGATCAACCAAAAAATGGTTTGCTATAGCACACGAAAATCGTCAAAATGGGGGGTATGCGCGCTTCGGGGCTCGTTTGACCTTGAAAATGTGTCGGAATTGTCACAACCCAAAAGCATACCCTAGAAGATAGGGTACAATCTTGGATTGTAACCGGCGTCGTCGACCTCTCGGAGGTCTAAGACAAGCCTCTCATATCATTCATTGCATTGGCATAGTAAATTTAGCGGAAAATTTAAAACTTTTCATAACACATCATGTGCTAGAAACATCACATCGTATATATATAAAACATAAGTCATAATACATATTTAAACTCTAAGTCTCTTTGCCATCTTAGACTCAATAACTTTAGAATACATTAGGGACACGGCCCATACGATACCTTACATAACTATACAATATTTAAAGACTTCATATTAAAGACATAAGTAGGACATCCTTGAACTTAAGGATTCCTTTCCTTGAGCTTGAGAAAACACCTATCAAGCTTCTCGATCATAGACCTCCTTTAAGCATTCCAATACCTACACTTTGTGTAAAAAGTAAAGAAGAATGGGATTAGCACAAGAATGTACTAAGTATGGCAACCATGCGAAAACATGCATTTAAAAGGGACATTTCCTTGAAATCATACTTCATGCCATTTTGAGTAAATCATCATAAAACCTTTGTTAACATCATTTATATCATCCACATACATCATAGAAACACAATCAAAGGCCAATCATCATATGAAAGCACATATAGAATATAAGTGCACATAAATGTCACTTTATAGTGAACTCTCCCTTCTTAGCATTTAACTCTTTCTTTCAATTCATTAATCTCCTAAATAATCCTTTAGGGATACTTTGTGCAATGCATCACCTTAGGAACATAAGAGAATACCATATATAGTATCTATACAAGACAACACATGCCATCATAGAAGTATAGTACAACATAAACATAGTCAATCCAAGACTACAACATCATACATAAAGGATACATACATAATCATATGCATTAGAGAACCTTCCTAAGACTTCCTAAGGAGTCACTTGTGCAATGTCTAGATGGGTTCATTACTTCCATCTATCCTAAGTAACTTACCTTAAGTCCTCCTAGTTAGGATCCTATTCAATTACTTCCATTGTCCATTTTACCTTTAGGAAAACCATAGCCTTAACCGACACTAAGACCATGGGTGCTAATCATGGAATTTGGTGTTGTAGAGCCTTACACCAAAGGAAGGTGTTACTACCTAGCCAAGGTAGAACATTAACACATATGCTAGCATATCAAGTGAATTAACTTTGCTAGATCCTATATGGCAAGCATAGTTTATGGAACTAAGAGATAGGTATTCCCTCTATATACCATTTGGTAATGGGGCCTCACCTCATGAGATAACATGAGTGAATATTCCTCAAGGAAAGTCAACACTTCATGTAAGTACATAGGTGAGTATTCCTCTAAGGGAAGACGACACCATACGTAGGTCCATAGGTGATTATTCCTCTAAGGGAAGTCAACACTCTATAAGGGACAAATGGTGAAATATTCCTCTAAGGGAAGTCGACACCATACGTAGGTCCATAGGTGATTATTCCTCTAAGGGAAGTCAACACTCTATAAGGGACAAATGGTGAAATATTCCTCTAAGGGAAGTCAACACCTCTCAATGTCAAGTTCACTCGGTGCTAGGCTAAGTTTCCTTTATTGAAAAGCCTTTATTACCTTTGTTTATAAAACATAGTCTTAGGATATTCATCATTCATATGCTTATAGCATATTCAAGCACCTATCTAGTTTTGGAGTATTCTTGGGCCCTCCTAGTTAGACCTCTTCTCCCTAACTAGATCATCCATGTGTGTGAGTGTATATATAGATGTGAGCAAACCTTTCACATAACACATCAAGTCACACATGTTCATATATCAATGCATAAGCCTATAGGTATAACTATATGAGCAATCCTTTCATATAAACCTACTAAGACACTATACACATTCATACTTCATCATATCATATTCATAACATGTTCATATAATCATCCTTCATATGCATAAGAACCAAAACTAGGAACTATCCTATCAAGATATACATGTGCAATGCATAGACAAAGTCCCATACCCTTGTCCATACTAGTACACCTATCAAGTCATCCTAGTAAGGGAATCATACATTCATAAGCATCACCTTAATATGCATAGTAGTAAACACTAGTGAATATGAGAACTACCTTTCATTTAAACCCAGTGACTCATACTACTTGAAATATGCATGTAAGTGAGAGTGTGTGTACATTGACCAATATGATCACATCATGGCTAGCAATATCATCTTAAGTCAGCCACACTATTAGACCACATTATACTTTCAAGCACATAGCACACAACACATAATAGCATAGGAGACAAGGCAATATATACCATGAAATCAATACTCCTAACTTTAGCTATTTACACTTCCATATAAGGGATACATGGGTAGAGGCTATTAACCACTTTAACACATCAATAGCAGCACCTATACAACACCCTAACATGATTATACACATGCCCATACAATAGCCACATAACCTAATTCACAACTAGAATAGGAAAGTAGGCATAAGCTTCTCATAGTACCATTTTAGGCACATGTTCATAAGTTCATCAATTTGCCTTCATGGCCATGGTCAACACATATATAATGACAATAAAGTAAACACCGCCACCATAAGTGGACCATACCACACAATGCCATACAAGGCTTCATCAACATTACTATAAGGAATAGAGAAGTAGAAGCGTAAAGAGAATAAGCATTCTTACCAAATTCTCATCCTTTGATCATCATTGATCAATACACCTTATTCATCAATAAAACACATATATGGCAGTAGCTAATGAAATCATAGTCTAGATGAGACACTACTACAATTTGCCATTAATGTCGATACAAGCATACTTTATATAGGGAGTTCATGGAAAGTAAGTTTACATAGGTTAATCATATTCAACCTATCATGAATTGACCCATATTGTATTAATTACATATAATTCATCCTCATACTTCATTATAGGCAGCAGCTATAGACATTAACCATAATCAATTCTTATAGCGACTATCCTAACGTTAAGATCACAAGTTACAACTTCATAGACAAGAAGAGCCTAGATTAATTCAAACCAAGCCTTTTCTACTTTAGTCATACATGATTTATATCCACAATTCAACCATGGTATTAACCTAAAACAGTAGCTACAAGAACCACAACTTAATCGAAATTCACTTTAGATCACAAGAAAACCAACGTTAAAGTGAACTATAGAAAACTAGGCTAAACATGCTCAAATCTTCATACATTAATCCTCATTCATCATTCAACATCAATTCAACATAAATTCATGTAAATAACAGTATATACCATCACCTCAACGTAAGAGAATCATAGTTCAATCGATAACAAGTCAAGATCACAAAGCCCATGTAAGAGCTAAACCAATTTTGGAAGGAACATGGGTTCATCATGCAATTGGAGTGAAATAACATTCAAATCACTGTATTAACTTCAATAAATCATGATTTAATCATTAAAAACGTTTTGAGAAAGAACCCATGGCTAGATTGGAAGATTGGAAACTTGTTCATAAGATTTCTTTGAAAAACATTGAGAAGAACTCTCCAAGTGAAAGGTTACTTAGAGATGAAGGATCACCATACCTTAATCTTCATGAAAACCTCTGAAACTTCATGATTCATCCATGAAAAACCCAGCTTGAATCTGTTCTTGAGCTTCACCAACAATGGTGGTTTTAGAGAGAACATTTTTGGAGAAAAAGGCTTAAAATATGAGAGAGGGTTTTGGGAATGGGTTAATCACGTTTTGGATGGCTTATATACACCTAAAATCACTTAATTAAACCTATTATAGTCAGGTTAGGACGTGGGGTGAATTTACCATTCACCCCTTTAAGAGGCAGCACTCAGGCAGCTAACTAGCAGGCCACCCGCGACGCATGCCTTGACGGGGCGTCATGGGCTTGACGGGGCGTCATGCCCTCCGTCGCCCATGACTTAGCCAATTTCTTGGCTCACAACCTGCCCAAGGATACCCTCCTTCAACGGGACCTGCTTGACGGTCCGTTGGAGGCCCAACGGTCCGTCATTGGGTCCGTCAAGGACACTGCCCAGGCAGTGTATTGGCAGCCATGAGGTCCTTCTTGTGGGGCCTCTTGGGGGGCCCTTTAGAAGTCGTACCCGGACGTTTCCAACGCGATTACAAACCTTAACATGTTATAGACCTACCACATAAGTTTCATCCAAAACAAACACCTACAAGACGTCCAAACAGCCTTGACCCCAACATGACATACGATGAACGTCTTAGGGGCTATCTTTCGAACGCCTTGGACGTTCTTGGGCGTTTGACCTCCAAACTTCACGAAACTCCATATAATAACATTAAACATCATTTAAAACCATTTCAAGACTTATTTGACTCAGTTCACACAATTTAGGCATGCATACACACATGAGGCACATTAGCGACTATTCGTCGAACGTCTTGGACGTCTCTTGATGTTCGACTTCCAAATCACCTCAAACTTTGTACACTGACTCTATATGACATAATAAGGCATTTTAGGACCTTATAACGATAATACGAACATATTAGGCTCTAGACACCGTATCTCATTTTCGAGGTCTTACAGGAATGGCCGTGATGGCCAACCGGATACTTAGCCAAGGTCTTGATGGACGTCCACAAATAATTTTGGCCGTTTTTACGTCGGAATCCGGATCACCCAAAAAGTGGTTTGCTATAGCACATGAAAATCGTCGAAATTGGGGGTATGCGCGCTTTGGGGCTCGTCTGACCTTGAAAATGTGTCGGAATGTCCGTGAGGGCCAACCGGATGCATAGACAAGGTCTTGACGGACGTCCACAAATAATTTTGGCATTTTTGACGTTGGAATCCGGATCACCCAAAAAATGGTTTGCTATAGCACACGAAAATCGTCGAAATGGGGGGTATGCGCGCTTTGGGGCTCGTTTGACCTTGAATGGGTTGGAATGTCCGTGAGGGACAACCGGATGCATAGCCAAGGTCTTGATGGACGTCCACATATAATTTTGGCATTTTTGACGTCGATATCCGAATCAACCAAAAAATGGTTTGCTATAGCACACGAAAATCGTCGAAATGGGGGGTATGCGCGCTTCGGGGCTTGTTTGACCTTGAAAATGGGTCGGAATGGTTGTGAGGGCAAATCGGATGCATATCCAAGGTCTTGACGGACGTCCACAAATACTTTTGGCATTTTTGACATCGGAATCCGGATCACCCAAAAAATGGTTTTCTATAGCACACAAAAATCATCGAAATAGGGGATATGCGCGCTTCGGGGCTCGTTTGACCTTGAAACTGGGTCAAAATGGCCGTGAGGGCCAACCGGATGAATAGAAAAGGTCTTGAAGGACGTCCACAAATAATTTTCGCATTTTTGACGTTGGAATCCGGATCAACAAAAAAATAGTTTGCTATTGCACACGAAAATCATCAAAATGGGGGATATGCGCATTTTGGGGCTCGTTTGACCTTGAAAATGTGTCGGAATGACCGTGATGGCCAACCAGATGCATAGCCAAGGTCTTGACGGACTTCCACAAATAATTATGTCATTTTTTACGTCGGATACAGATCAACCAAAAAATGGTTAGCTATAGCACACGAAAATCGTCGAAATAGGGGGTATGCGCGCTTCGGGGCTCGTTTGACCTTGAAAATGGGTCAGAATGGCTGTGAGGGCCAATCGTATGCATAGACAAGGTCTTTACGGACGTTCACAAATAATTTTGGCATTTTTGACGTCGGAATTCGGATCACCCAAAAATGGTTTGCTATAGCACACGAAAATCATCAAAATGGGTGATATGCGCGTTTTGGGGCTCGTTTGACCTTGAAAATGGGTCGGAATGGCCGTGAGGGCCAACCAGATGCATATCCAAGGTCTTGACGGACTTCCACAAATAATTATCTCATTTTTTACGTCGGAATACAGATCAACCAAAAAATGGTTTGCTATAGCACACGAAAATCGTCAAAATGGGGGGTATGCGCGCTTCGGGGCTTGTTTGACCTTGAAAATGGGTCGGAATGGCAGTGAGGGCCAACCGGATGCATAGCCAAGGTCTTGACGGACGTCCACAAATAAATTTGGCATTTTTGACATCGGAATCTGGATCAACCAAAAAATGGTTTGCTATAGCACACGAAAATCGTCGAAATGGGGGGTATGCGCGCTTTGGGGCTCGTCTGACCTTGAATGGGTTGGAATGGCCGTGAGGGCCAACCGGATGCATAGCCAAGGTCTTGACTGACGTCCACAAATAGTTTTGGCATTTTTGACGTCGAAATCCGGATCACCCAAAAAATGGTTTGCTATAGCACACAAAAATCGTACAAATAGGGGGTATGCGCGCTTCGAGGCTCGTTTGAACTTGAAAATGGGTCGGAATGTCCATGAGGGACAACCGGATGCATAGAAAAGGTCTTGACGGATGTCCACAAATATATTTGGCATTTTTGACGTCGGAATACACATCACCTAAAAAAAGGTTTGCTATAGCACACGAAAATTCTCGAAATGGGGGGTATGCGCGCTTCGGGGCTCGTTTGACCATGAAAATGGGTTGGAATGGCCGTGAGGGCCAACGAAATGCATAGCTAAGGTCTTGACGGATGTCCACAAATAATTTTGGCATTTTTGACGTCGGAATACACATCACCCATAAAAAGGTTTGGTATAGCACACGTAAATCGTCGAAATGGGGGGTATGCGCGCTTTGGGGCTCGTTTGACCTTGAAAATGGGTCGGAATGGCAGTGAGGGCCAACCGGATGCATAGCCAAGGTCTTGACGGACGTCCACAAATAAATTTGGCATTTTTGACATCGGAATCTGGATCAACCAAAAAATGGTTTGCTATAGCACACGAAAATCGTCGAAATGGGGGGTATGCGCGCTTTAGGGCTCGTCTGACCTTGAATGGGTTGGAATGGCCGTGAGGGCCAACCAGATGCATAGCCAAGGTCTTGACTAACGTCCACAAATAGTTTTGGCATTTTTGACTTCGGAATCCGGATCACCCAAAAAATGGTTTGCTATAGCACACAAAAATCGTACAAATGGGGGGTATGCACGCTTCGAGGCTCGTTTGAACTTGAAAATGGGTCGAAATGTCCGTGAGGGAGAACCGGATGCATAGACAAGGTCTTGACGGACGTCCACAAATATATTTGGCATTTTTGACGTCGGAATACACATCACCTAAAAAAAGGTTTGCTATAGCACACGAAAATTGTTGAAATGGGGGGTATGCGCGCTTCGGGGCTCGTTTGACCATGAAAATGGTTTGGAATGGCCGTGAGGGCCAACGAAATGCATAGCTAAGGTCTTGACGGATGTCCACAAATAATTTTGGCATTTTTGACGTCGGAATACACATCACCCATAAAAAGGTTTGGTATAGCACACGTAAATCGTCGAAATGGGGGGTATGCGCGATTCGGGGCTCGTTTGACCTTGAAATGGGTCGGAATGGCCGTGAGGGCCAACCGGATGCATACCAAAGGTCTTGTCGGACATCCACAAATAATTTTGGCATTTTTGACGTCGCAATCCGGATCACCCAAAAGATGGTTTGCTATAGCACATGAAAATCGTCTAAATGGGGGGTATGCGCGCTTTACAGCTCGTTTGACCTTGAAAATGGGTTGGAATGGCCGTGAGGGCCAACCGAATGCATATACAAGCTCTTGACGGACGTCCACATATAAGTTGGGCATTTTTGACGTCGGAATCCGGATAAACCAAAAAATGGTTTGCTATAGCACATGAAAATCATCGAAATGGGGGGTATGCACGCTTCGGGGCTCGTTTGACCTTGAAAATGGGTCGGAATGGCTATGAGGGCCAACCGAATGAATAGAAAAGGTCTGGAAGGACGTCCGCAAATAATTTTGGCATTTTGACGTCGGAATCCGGATCAACCAAAAAATAGTTTGCTATAGCACACGAAAATCGTCAAAATGGGGGGTATGCGCGCTTCGGGGCTCGTTTGACCTTGAAAATGTGTCGGAATGGCCGTGATGGCCAACCGGATACTTAGCCAAGGTCTTGATGGACGTCCACAAATAATTTTGGCCGTTTTGACGTCGGAATCCGGATCACCCAAAATGTGGTTTGCTATAGCACATGAAAATCGTCGAAATTGGGGGTATGTGTGCTTTGGGGCTCTTTTGACCTTGAAAATGGGTCGGAATGGCCGTGACGGCCAACCGGATGCATAGACAAGGTCTTGACGGACGTCCAAAAATAATTTTGGCATTTTTGACGTCCGAATCCGGATCACCCAAAAAATGGTTTGCTATAGCACACGAAAATCGTCGAAATGGGGGGTATCCGCGCTTTGGGGCTCGTTTGACCTTGAATGGGTTGGAATTGCCATGAGGGCCAACCGGATGCATAACCAAGGTCTTAACGGACATCCACAAATAATGTTGGCATTTTTGACGTCGGAATCCTAATCAACCAAAAAATGGTTTGTTATAGCACACGAAAATAGTCGAAATCAGGCGTATGCGCGCTTTGGGGCTTTTTTTTACCTTGAAAATGGTTTGGAATGGCCATGAGGGCCAACCGGATGCATAGCCAAGGTCTTGATAGACGTCCACAAATAATTTTGGCATTTTTGACGTCGGAATATGGATCAACCAAAAAATGGTTTGCTATAGCACACGAAAATTGTCGAAATGGGGGGTATGCGCGCTTCGGGGCTCGTTTGACCTTGAAAATGGATCGGAATTGCCGTGAGGGCCAACCGGATACATATCCAAGGTCTTGACGGATGTCCACAAATAAATTTGGCATTTTTGACATCGGAATACAGATCACCCCAAAAAAGGATTGCTATAGCACACGAAAATCGTCGAAATGGGGGGTATGCGCGCTTCAGGGCTTGTTTGACCTTGAAAATGGGTTGGAATGGCCTTGAGGGCCAACCGGATGCATAGAAAAGGTCTTGTCGGACGTCCACAAATAATTTTGGCATTTTTGACGTCGGAATCTGGATCACCCAAAAAATGGTTTGTTACAGCACACGAAAATCATCGAAAGGGGGGGTATGCGCGCTTCAGGGCTTGTTTGACCTTTAAAATGGGTTGGAATGGCCGTGAGGGACAACCAGATGCATAGCAAAGGTCTTGACAGACGTCCAAAAATAATTTTGGCATTTTTAACATCGGAATTTGGATCAACCAAAAAATGGTTTGCTATAGCACACGAAAATCATCGAAATGGGGGGTATGCGCACTTCGGGGCTCATTTGACCTTGAAAATGGGTCTAAATGGCCGTGAGGGCCAACCGGATACATATACAAGGTCTTGACGGACGTCCACAAATAATTTTGACATTTTTGACATCGAAATCCGTATCACCCAAAAAATGGTTTTCTATAGCACACAAAAATCATCGAAATGGGGGATATGCGCGCTTCGGGGCTCGTTTGACCTTGAAAATGGGTCGGAATGGCCGTGAGGGCCAACCGGATGCATAGCCAAGGTCTTGACGGACGTCCACAATAATTTTGGCATTTTTGACGTCAAAATCCGGATCAACCATAAAATGGTTTGCTATATGTGCGCTTCGGGGCTCGTTTGACCTTGAAAATGGGTCGGAATGGCCGTGAGGGCCAACCGGATGCATAGCAAAGGTCTTGTCGGATGTCCACAAATAATTTTGGCATTTTTGACGTCGAAATCCGGATCACCCAAAAAATGGTTTGCTATAGCACATGAAAATCGTCTAAATGGGGGGTATGCGCGCTTTAGGGCTCGTTTGACCTTGAAAATGGGTTGGAATGGCCGTGAGGGCCAACCGGATGCATATCCAAGGTCTTGACGGACGTCCACATATAAGTTGGGCATTTTTGACATCGGAATCCGGATAAACCAAAAAATGGTTTGCTATAGCACACGAAAATCATCGAAATGGGGGGTATGCGCGCTTCGGGGCTCGTTTGACCTTGAAAATGGGTCGGAATGGCTATGAGGGCCAACCGAATGAATAGACAAGGTCTTGAAGGACGTTCACAAATAATTTTGGCATTTTTGACGTCGGAATCCGGATCAACCAAAAAATGGTTTGCTATAGCACACGAAAATCGTCAAAATGGGGGGTATGCGCACTTCGGGGCTCGTTTGACCTTGAAAATGTGTCGGAATGGCCGTGATGGCCAACCGGATACTTAGCCAAGGTCTTGATGGACGTCCACAAATAATTTTGGCCATTTTGACGTCGGAATCCGGATCACCCAAAAAGTGGTTTGCTATAGCACACGAAAATTGTCGAAATTGGGGGTATGCGCGCTTTGGGGCTCGTTTGACCTTGAAAATGTGTCGGAATGGCCGTGAGGGCCAACCGGATGCATAGACAAGGTCTTGACGGACGTCCACAAATAATTTTAGCATTTTTGACGTCGGAATCCGGATCACCCAAAAAATGGTTTGCTATAGCACACGAAAATCGTCGAAATGGGGGGGTATGCGCGCCTTGGGGCTCGTTTGACCTTGAATGGGTTGGAATGGCCGTGAGGGCCAACCGTATGCATAGCCAAGGTCTTGATGGACGTCCACATATAATTTTGGCATTTTTGACGTCGGAATCCGGATCAACCAAAAAATGGTTTGCTATAGCACACGAAAATCGTCGAAATGGGGGGTATGCGCGCTTCGGGGCTTGTTTGACCTTGAAAATGGGTCGGAATGGCTGTGAGGGAAAATCGGATGCATATCCAAGGTCTTGACGGACGTCCACAAACACTTTTGGCATTTTTGCCGTCGGAATCCGGATCACCCAAAAAATGGTTTTCTATAGCACACAAAAATAATCAAAATAGGGGATATGCGCGCTTCGGGGCTCGTTTGACCTTGAAACTGGGTCAAAATAGCCATGAGGGCCAACCAGATGCATATAAAAGGTCTTGATGGACGTCCACAAATAATTTTCGCATTTTTGACATTGGAATTCGGATCAACAAAAAAATAGTTTGCTATTGCACATGAAAATCATCAAAATGGGGGATATGCGCGTTATGGGGCTCGTTTGACCTTGAAAATGGGTCGGAATGGCCGTGAGGGCCAACCAGATGCATAGCTAAGGTCTTGACGGATGTCCACAAATAATTTTGGCATTTTTGACGTCGGAATACACATCACCCATAAAAAGGTTTGGTATAGCACACGTAAATCGTCGAAATGGGGGGTATGCGCGATTCGGGGCTCGTTTTGACCTTTCAAAATGGGTCGGAATGTCCGTGAGGGCCAACCGGATGCATAACAAAAGGTCTTGTCGGACATCCCCAAATAATTTTGGCATTTTTACGCGCAATCCGGATTCACCCAAAAAATGGTTTGCTATAGCACACGAAAATCGTCTAAATGGGGGGTATGCGCGCTTTACAGCTCGTTTGACCTTGAAAATGGGTTGGAATGGCCGTGAGGGCCAACCGAATGCATATACAAGCTCTTGACGGACGTCCACATATAAGTTGGGCATTTTTGACATCGGAATCCGGATAAACCAAAAAATGGTTTGCTATAGCACATGAAAATCATCGAAATGGGGGGTATGCACGCTTCGGGGCTCGTTTGACCTTGAAAATGGGTCGGAATTATCTATGAGGGCCAACCGAATGAATAGAAAAGGTCTGGAAGGACATCCGCAAATAATTTTGGCATTTTGACGTCGGAATCCGGATCAACCAAAAAATAGTTTGCTATAGCACACGAAAATCGTCAAAATGGGGGGTATGCGCGCTTCGGGGCTCGTTTGACCTTGAAAATGTGTCGGAATGGCCGTGATGGCCAACCGGATACTTAGCCAAGGTCTTGATGGACGTCCACAAATAATTTTGGCCGTTTTGACGTCGGAATCCGGATCACCCAAAATGTGGTTTGCTATAGCACATGAAAATCGTCGAAATTGGGGGTATGTGTGCTTTGGGGCTCTTTTGACCTTGAAAATGGGTCGGAATGGCCGTGACGGCCAACCGGATGCATAGACAAGGTCTTGACGGACGTCCAAAAATAATTTTGCCATTTTTGACGTCCGAATCCGGATCACCCAAAAAATGGTTTGCTATAGCACACGAAAATCGTCGAAATGGGGGGTATCCGCGCTTTGGGGCTCGTTTGACCTTGAATGGGTTGGAATTGCCATGAGGGCCAACCGGATGCATAACCAAGGTCTTAACGGACATCCACAAATAATGTTGGCATTTTTGACGTCGGAATCCTAATCAACCAAAAAATGGTTTGTTATAGCACACGAAAATAGTCGAAATCAGGCGTATGCGCGCTTTGGGGCTTTTTTTTACCTTGAAAATGGTTTGGAATGGCCATGAGGGCCAACCGGATGCATAGCCAAGGTCTTGATAGACGTCCACAAATAATTTTGGCATTTTTGACGTCGGAATATGGATCAACCAAAAAATGGTTTGCTATAGCACACGAAAATTGTCGAAATGGGGGGTATGCGCGCTTCGGGGCTCGTTTGACCTTGAAAATGGATCGGAATTGCCGTGAGGGCCAACCGGATACATATCCAAGGTCTTGACGGATGTCCACAAATAAATTTGGCATTTTTGACATCGGAATACAGATCACCCCAAAAAAGGATTGCTATAGCACACGAAAATCGTCGAAATGGGGGGTATGCGCGCTTCAGGGCTTGTTTGACCTTGAAAATGGGTTGGAATGGCCTTGAGGGCAAACCGGATGCATAGAAAAGGTCTTGTCGGACGTCCACAAATAATTTTGGCATTTTTGACGTCGGAATCTGGATCACCCAAAAAATGGTTTGTTACAGCACACGAAAATCATCGAAAGGGGGGGTATGCGCGCTTCAGGGCTTGTTTGACCTTTAAAATGGGTTGGAATGGCCGTGAGGGACAACCAGATGCATAGCAAAGGTCTTGACAGACGTCCAAAAATAATTTTGGCATTTTTAACATCGGAATTTGGATCAACCAAAAAATGGTTTGCTATAGCACACGAAAATCATCGAAATGGGGGGTATGCGCACTTCGGGGCTCATTTGACCTTGAAAATGGGTCTAAATGGCCGTGAGGGCCAACCGGATACATATACAAGGTCTTGACGGACGTCCACAAATAATTTTGACATTTTTGACATCGAAATCCGTATCACCCAAAAAATGGTTTTCTATAGCACACAAAAATCATCGAAATGGGGGATATGCGCGCTTCGGGGCTCGTTTGACCTTGAAAATGGGTCGGAATGGCCGTGAGGGCCAACCGGATGCATAGCCAAGGTCTTGACGGACGTCCACAATAATTTTGGCATTTTTGACGTCAAAATCCGGATCAACCATAAAATGGTTTGCTATATGTGCGCTTCGGGGCTCGTTTGACCTTGAAAATGGGTCGGAATGGCCGTGAGGGCCAACCGGATGCATAGCAAAGGTCTTGTCGGATGTCCACAAATAATTTTGGCATTTTTGACGTCGAAATCCGGATCACCCAAAAAATGGTTTGCTATAGCACATGAAAATCGTCTAAATGGGGGGTATGCGCGCTTTAGGGCTCGTTTGACCTTGAAAATGGGTTGGAATGGCCGTGAGGGCCAACCGGATGCATATCCAAGGTCTTGACGGACGTCCACATATAAGTTGGGCATTTTTGACATCAGAATCCGGATAAACCAAAAAACGGTTTGCTATAGCACACGAAAATCATCGAAATAGGGGGTATGCGCGCTTCGGGGCTCGTTTGACCTTGAAAATGGGTCGGAATGGCTATGAGGGCCAACCGAATGAATAGAAAAGGTCTTGAAGGACGTCCACAAATAATTTTGGCATTTTTGACGTCGGAATCCGGATCAACCAAAAAATGGTTTGCTATAGCACACGAAAATCGTTAAAATGGGGGGTATGCGCGCTTCGGGGCTCATTTGACCTTGAAAATGTGTCGGAATGGCCGTGATGGCCAACCGGATACTTAGCCAAGGTCTTAATGGACGTCCACAAATAATTTTGGCCATTTTTACGTCGGAATCCGGATCACCCAAAAAGTGGTTTGCTATAGCACATGAAAATCGTCGAAATTGGGGGTATGCGCGCTTTGGGGCTCGTCTGACCTTGAAAATGTGTCGGAATGTCCGTGAGGGCCAACCGGATGTATAGACAAGGTCTTGATGGACGTCCACAAATAATTTTGGCATTTTTGACGTCGGAATCCGGATCACCCAAAAAATGGTTTGCTATAGCACACGAAAATCGTCGAAATGGGGGGTATGCGCGCTTTGGGGCTCGTTTGACCTTGAATGGGTTGGAATGGCCGTGAGGGCCAACCGGATGCATAGCCAAGGTCTTGATGGACGTCCACATATAATTTTGGCATTTTTGACGTCGGAATCCGGATCAACCAAAAAATGGTTTGCTATAGCACACGAAAATCGTCGAAATGGGGGGTATGCGCGCTTCGGGGCTTGTTTGACCTTGAAAATGGGTCGGAATGGCTGTGGGGGAAAATCGGATGCATATCCAAGGTCTTGACGGACGTCCACAAACACTTTTGGCATTTTTGCCGTCGGAATCCGGATCACCCAAAAAATGGTTTTCTATAGCACACAAAAATAATCAAAATAGGGGATATGCGCGCTTCGGGGCTCGTTTGACCTTGAAACTGGGTCAAAATGGCCATGAGGGCCAACCAGATGCATATAAAAGGTCTTGATGGACGTCCACAAATAATTTTCGCATTTTTGACATTGGAATCCGGATCAACAAAAAAATAGTTTGCTATTGCACATGAAAATCATCAAAATGGGGGATATGCGCGTTATGGGGCTCGTTTGACCTTGAAAATGGGTTGGAATGGCCGTGAGGGCCAACCAGATGCATAGCCAAGGTCTTGACGGACTTCCACAAATAATTATGTCATTTTTTACGTCGGAATACCGATCAACCAAAAAATGGTTTGCTATAGCACACGAAAATCGTCGAAATGGGGGGTATGCGCGCTTCGGGGCTCGTTTGACCTTGAAAATGGGTCAGAATGGCTGTGAGGGCCAATCGTATGCATAAACAAGGTCTTTACGGACGTCCACAAATAATTTTGGCATTTTTGACATCGGAATTCGGATCACCCAAAAATGGTTTGCTATAGCACACGAAAATCATCAAAATGGGGGATATGCGCGTTTTGGGGCTCGTTTGACCTTGAAAATGGGTCGGAATGGCCGTGAGGGCCAACCAGATGCATAGCAAAGGTCTTGACGGACTTCCACAAATAATTATTTCATTTTTTACGTCGGAATACAGATCAACCAAAAAATGGTTTGCTATAGCACACGAAAATCGTCGAAATGGGGGGTATGCGCGCTTCGGGGCTTGTTTGACCTTGAAAATGGGTCGGAATGGCAGTGAGGGCCAACCGGATGCATAGCCAAGGTCTTGACGGACGTCCACAAATAAATTTGGCATTTTTGACGTCGGAATCTGGATCAACCAAAAAATGGTTTGCTATAGCACACGAAAATCGTCGAAATGGGGGGTATGCGCGCTTTGGGGCTCGTCTGACCTTGAATGGGTTGGAATGGCCGTGAGGGACAACCGGATGCATAGCCAAGGTCTTGACTGACGTCCACAAATAGTTTTGGCATATTTGCATTTTTGACTCCGGATCATCCAAAAAATGGTTTGCTATAGCACACGAAAATCATCAAAATGGGGGGTATGCGCGCTTCGGGGATCGTTTGACCTTGAAAATGGGTCGGAATGGCCGTGAGGTCCAACTGGATGCGTAGCGAAGGTCTTGATGGACGTCCATAAATAATTTTGTCATTTTTGACGTTGGAATACGGATCACCCAAAAAATGGTTTGCTATAGCACACGAAAATCGTCGAAATGGGGGGTATGTGTGCTTCGAGGCTCGTTTAACCTTGAAAATGGGTTGGAATGGCCGTTAGGGCTAACCGGATGCATAGCCAAGGTCTTGACGGACGTCCACAAATAATTTTGGCATTTTTGACGATGGAATCCGGATCACCCAAAAAATGGTTTGCTGTAGCACACGAAAATAGTCGAAATGGGGGGTATGCACGCTTTGCGGCTTGTTTGACCTTGAAAATGGGTCGAAATGGCCATGAGGGCCAACCGGATGCATAGACAAGGTCTTAACGGACATCCAAAAATAATTATGGCATTTTTGACATCGGAATCCTAATCAACCAAAAAATGGTTTGCTATAGCACACGAAAATCATCGAAATGAGGGGGTATGCGCGCTTCGGGGCTTGTTTGACCTTGAAAATGGGTTGGAATGGCCGTGAGGGCCAACCGTATGCATAGCTAAGGTTTTGACGGATGTCCACAAATAATTTTGGCATTTTTTACGCCGAAATATGGATCAACTAAAAAATGGTTTGCTATAGCACACGAAAATCGTCGAAATGGGGGGTATGCGCGCTTCGGGGCTCGTTTGACCTTGAAAATGGGTCGGAATGGCCATGAGGGCCAACCGAGGATGCAATCAAGGTCTGACGGATGTCCACAAATAATTTTTGCATTTCGGAACCGTCGGAATACAGATCACCCAAAAAAAATGTTTTGCTATAGCACCACGAAAATCGTCGAAATGGGGGGGTATTGCGCGCTTCGGGGCTCTTTTTTTTGACCTTGAAAGGGTTGGAATGGGCCATGAGGGGCCCAACCGGATGCTAGAAAAGGTCTTGTGGGCCGTCCATAAATAATTTTGGCATTTTTGACGTCGGAATCCTGATCACCCAAAAAATGGTTTGCTACAGCACACAAAAATAGTCGAAATGGGGTGTATGCGCGCTTCGGGGCTTGTTTGACCTTTAAAATGGGTTGGAATGGCCGTGAGGGACAACCGGATGCATAGAGAAGGTCTTGTCGGACGTCCACAAATAATTTTGGCATTTTTGACGTCAGAATCTGGATCTACCCAAAAATGGTTTGCTATAGCACACGAAAATCGTCGAAATGGGGGGTATGCGCGCTTCGTGGCTCGTTTGACCTTGAAAATGGGTCAAAATGGCCGTGAGAGACAACCGGATGCATAACCAAGATCTTGACGGACGTCCACAAATAATTTTGGCATTTTTGACTTCGGAATCCGGATCATCCAAAAAATGGTTTGCTATAGCACACGAAAATCATCAAAATGGGGGGTATGTGCGCTTCGGGGCTCGTTTGACCTTGAAAATGGGTTAGAATGGCCGTGAGGTCCAACTGGATGCATAACCAAGGTCTTGATGGACGTCCACAAATAATTTTGTCATTTTTGACGTTGGAATCCGGATCACCCAAAAAATGGTTTGCTATAGCACACGAAAATCGTCGAAATGAGGGGTATGTACGCTTCGAGGCTCGTTTGACCTTGAAAATGGGTCGGAATGGCCGTGAGGGACAAACGGATGCATAGCCAAGTTCTTTACGGACGTCCACAAATACTTTTGGCATTTTTGACGACATAAAACGGATTACCCAAAAAATGGTTTGCTGTAGCACACGAAAATCATCGAAATGGGGGTATGCGCGCTTTGCGGCTCTTTTGACCTTGAAAATGGGTCGGAATGGCCGTGAGGGCCAACCGGATGCATAGCCAAGGTCTTAACGACATCCACAAATAATTTTGGCATTTTTGACGTCGGAATCCTAATCAACAAAAAAATGGTTTGCTATAGCACACGAAAATCGTCGAAATGGGGGGTATGCGAGCTTCAGAGCTTGTTTGACCTTGAAAATGGGTTGGAATGGCCGTGAGGGCCAACCAGATGCATATCCAAGGTCTTGACAGACGTCAACGAATAATTTTGGCATTTTTGACGTCGGAATCTGGATCAACCAAGAAATGGTTTGCTATAGCACACGAAAATCGTTGAAATGGGGGGTATGCGTGCTTCGGGGTTTGTTTGACCTTGAAAATGGGTCGAAATGTCCGTGAGGGCCAACCGGATGCATATCCAAGGTCTTGACGGATGTCCACAAATAAGTTTGGCATTTTTGACGTCAGAATCTGGATCTACCAAAAAATGGTTTGCTATAGCACACGAAAATCATCGAAATGGGGGGTATGTGCGCTTCGGGGCTTGTTTGACCTTGAAATTGGGTCGAAATAGCCATGAGGGCCAACCGGATGCATAGACAAGGTTTTGACGGACGTCCACAAATAATTTTGGCATTTTTGACATCGAAATCTGGATCAACCAAAAAATGGTTTGCTATAGCACACGAAAATCGTCGAAATGGGGGGTATGCGAGCTTCGGGGCTCGTTTGACCTTGAAATGGGTCTGAATGGCCGTGAGGGCCAACCGTATGCATAGCCAAGGTCTTGACAGACTTTCACAAATAATTTTGGCATTTTTGACATCGAAATCTGGATCAACCAAAAAATGGTTTGCTATAGCACACGAAAATCGTCGAAATGGGGGGGTATGCGCGCTTCGGGGCTTGTTTGACCTTGAAAATGGGTCAAAATGTCCGTGAGGGCCAATCGGATGCATATCCAAGGTCTTGACGGATGTCCACAAATAATTTTGGCATTTTTGATGTCGGAATACAGATCACCCAAAAAAAGGTTTGCTATAGCACACGAAAATCGTCGAAATAGGGGGTATGCGCACTTCGGAGCTCGTTTGACCTTAAAATTGGGTCGAAATGGCCGTGAGGGCTAACCAGATGCATAGACAAGGTCTTGACGGACGTCCACAAATAGTTTTGGCATTTTTGACGTCGAAATCTGGATCAACCAAAAAATGGTTTGCTATAGCACACGAAAATCGTCGAAATGGGGGCTATGCACGCTTCGGGGCTTGTTTGACCTTGAAACTGGGTCGAAATGGCCGTGAGGGCCAACCAGATGCATATCCAAGGTCTTGACGGACGTCCACATATAATTTTGGCATTTTTGACGTTGGAATCCGGATTAACAAAAAAATGATTTGCTATAGCACAGGAAAATCATCGAAATGGGGGGTATGCGAGCTTCGGGGCTCATTTGACCTTGAAATGGGTCGAAAAGGCCGTGAGGGCCAATCATATGCATAGCAAAGGTCTTGACGGACGTACACAAATAATTTTGGCATTTTTGACGTCGGAATCCGGATCACCCAAAAAATGGTTTGCTATAGCACATGAAAATCGTCGAAATGGGGGGTATGCGCGCTTCGGGGCTCGTTTGACCTTGAAAATGGGTCGAAATGGTCGTAAGGGCCAACCGGATGCATTGACAAGGTCTTTACAGACGTCCATAAATAATTTTGGCATTTTTGACGTCGAAATCCGGATCACCCAAAAAATGATTTTTCTATAGCACACAAAAATCATCGAAATGGGGGATATGCGCGCTTCGGGGCTTGTCTGACCTTGAAACTGGGTCGAAATGGCCGTGAGGGCCAACCAGATGCATATCCAAGGTCTTGACGGACGTCCACAAATAATTTTGGCATTTTTGACGTTGGAATCCGGATCAACAAAAAAATGATTTGCTATAGCACACGAAAATCATCGAAATGGGGGGTATGCGAGCTTCGGGGCTCGTTTGACCTTGATAATGGGTCGAAATGGCCGTGAGGGCCAACCGGATGCATATCCAAGGTCTTGACGGACGTCCACAAATAATTTTGGCATTTTTGACGTCGAAATCCGGATCACCCAATAATTGGTTTGCTATAGCACACGAAAATCGTCGAAATGGGGGGTATGCGCGCTTCGGGGCTCGTTTGACCTTGAAAATGGGTCGCAATGGCCATGAGGGCCAACCGGATGCATTGCAAAGGTCTTGACGGATGTCCATAAATAATTTTGGTATTTTTGACGTCAGAATCCGGATCAACCAAAAAATGGTTTGCTATAGCACACGAAAATCGTCGAAATGGGGAGTATGTGCGCTTAGGGACTCGTTTGACCTTGAAAATGGGTCGGAATGGCTGTTACGGCCAACTGGATGCATAGACAAGGTCTTAACGGATGTCCACAAATAATTTTGGCATTTTTGACGTTGGAATCCGGATCTACCAAAAAAAGGTTTTCTATAGCACACGAAAATCATCGAAATGGGGGGTATGCGCGCTTCGGGGCTTGTTTGACCTTGAAACTGGGTCGAAATGGCCGTGAGGGCCAACCAGATGCATATCCAAGGTCTTGACGGACGTCCACAAATAATTTTGGCATTTTTGACGTTGGAATCCGGATCAACAAAAAAATGATTTGCTATAGCACACAAAAATCATCGAAATGGGGGGTATGCGAGCTTCGGGGCTCGTTTGACCTTGAAATGGGTCGGAATGGCCGTGAGGTCAAATCATATGCATAGCCAAGGTATTGACAGACGTCCACAAATAATTTTGGCATTTTTGACGTCGGAATCCGGATCACACAAAAAATGGTTTGCTATATCACAACGAAAATCTTTGAAATAGGGGGCTATGCGCGCTTCGGG
>JABWTJ010000438.1:724251-755807 GCA_016801875.1 Solanum sitiens | reverse complement strand
AAGGTCTTGACGGACGTCCACAAATAATTTTGGCATTTTTGATGTCGGAATCCGGATCACCAAAAAATGGTTTGCTATAGCACACGAAAATCGTCGAAATGGGGGGTATGCGCGCTTCGGGGCTTGTTTGACTTTGAAAATGGGTTGAAATGGCCGTGAGGGACAGCCGTATGCATAGCAAAGATCTTGACGGACGTCCACAAATAATTTTGGCATTTTTGACATCGGAATCCGGATCATCCAAAAAATGGTTTGCTATAGCACACGAAAATCATCAAAATGGGGGGTATGCGCGCTTCGGGGCTCGTTTGACCTTGAAAATGGGTCGGAATGGCCGTGAGGTCCAACTGGATGCATAGCCAAGGTCTTGATGGACGTCCACAAATAATTTTGTCATTTTTGACGTTGGAATCCGGATCACCCAAAAAATGGTTTGCTATAGCACACGAAAATCGTCGAAATGGGGGGTATGTGCGCTTCGAGGCTCGTTTGACCTTGAAAATGGGTCGGAATGGCCGTGAGGGCCAACCGGATGCATAGCCAAGTTCTTTACGGACTTCCAAAAATAATTTTTGCATTTTTGACGGCGGAAGACGGATTACCCAAAAAATGGTTTGCTGTAGCACACGAAAATCGTCGAAATGGGGGGTATGCGCGCTTTATGGATCATTTGACATTGCAAATGGGTCGTAATAGCCGTGAGGGCCAACCGGATGCATAGGCAAGGTCTTAACTGACATCCACAAATAATTTTGGCATTTTTGACGTCGGAATCCTAATCAACCAAAAAATAGTTTGCTATAGCACACGAAAATCATCGAAATGGGGGGTATGCGCGCTTCGGGGCTTGTTTGACCTTGAAAATGGGTCAGAATGGCCGTGAGGGCCAACCAGATGCATAGCTAAGGTCTTGATAGACGTGCACAAATAATTTTGGCATTTTTAACGTCGGAATCTGGATCAACCAAAAAATGGTTTGCTATAGCACACGAAAATCATCAAAATGGGGGGTATGCGCGCTTCGGGGCTCGTTTGACCTTGAAAATGGGTTCGAATGGCCGTGAGGGCCAACCGGATACATATCCAAGGTCTTAACGGATGTCCACAAATAATTTTGGCATTTTTGACATCGGAATACAGATCACCCAAAAAAAGGTTTGCTATAGCACACGAAAATCGTCGAAATGGGGGGTATACGCGCTTCAGGGCTCGTTTGACCTTGAAAATGGGTTGGAATGGCCTTGAGGGCCAACCGGATGCATAGAAAAGGTCTTGTCGGACATCCACAAATAATTTTGGCATTTTTGAAGTCGGAATCCGGATCACCCAAAAAATGGTTTGCTATAGCACATGAAAATCGTCGAAATGGGGGGTATGCGCGCTTCGGGGATTGTTTGACCTTGAAAATGGGTCGGAATGGCCGTGAGGGCCAACCGGATGCATATCCAAGGTCTTGACGGATGTCCACAAATAAATTTGGCATTTTTGACGTCGGAATACAGATCACCCAAAAAAAGGTTTGCTATAGCACACGAAAATCGTTGAAATGGGGGGGTATGCGCGCTTCGGGGCTCGTTTGACCTTGAAAATGGGTTGGAATGGCCTTGAGGGCCAACCGGATGCATAGAAAAGGTCTTGTTGGACGTCCACAAATAATTTTGGCATTTTTGACGTCGGAATCTGGATTACCCAAAAAATGGTTTGCTACAGCACACGAAAATCGTCAAAATGGGGGGTATGCGCGCTTCGGGGCTTGTTTGACCTTGAAAATGGGTTGGAATGGCTGTGAGGTCCAACTGTATGCATAGCCAAGGTCTTGATGGATGTCCACAAATAAATTTGGCATTTTTGACGTCGGAATCTGGATCAACCAAAAAATGGTTTGCTATAGCACACGAAAATTGTCGAAATGGGGGGTATGCACGCTTCGGGGCTCGTTTGACCTTGAAAATGGGTCAAAATGGCCGTGAGGGACAACCGTATGCATAGACAAGGTCTTGACGGACGTCCACAAATAATTTTGGCATTTTTGACATCGAAATCCGGATCACCCAAAAAATGGTTTTCTATAGCACACAAAAATCATCGAAATGAGGGATATGCGCACTTCGGGGCTTGTTTGACCTTGAAACTGGGTCGAAATGGCCATGAGGGCCAACCAGATGCATATCCAAGGTCTTGACGGACGTCCACAAATAATTTTGGCATTTTTGACGTCGGAATTCGGATCAACAAAAAAATGGTTTGCTATAGCACACGAAAATCATCGAAATGGGGGTATGCGATCTTCGGGGCTCGTTTGACCTTGAAATGGGTCGGAATGGCCGTGAGGTCAAATCGTATGCATAGCCAAGGTCTTGACGGACGTCCACAAATAATTTTGGCATTTTTGACGTCGAAATCCGGATCACCCAAAAAATGGTTTGCTATAGCACACGAAAATCTTCGAAATGGGGGTTTGCGCGCTTCGAGGCTCGTTTGACCTTGAAAATTGGTCGGAATAGCCGTGAGGGCCAACCAGATGCATAGCCAAGGTCTTGACGGACGTCCACAAATAATTTTGGCATTTTTTACGTTAGAATCCGGATCAACCAAAAAATGGTTTGCTATAGCACACGAAAATCGTCAAAATGGGGGGTATGTGCGCTTCGGGGCTCGTTTGACCTTGAAAATGGGTCAGAATGGCCGTGAGGGCTTACCGGATGCATACACAAGGTCTTAACGGATGTCCACAAATAATTCTGGCATTTTTGACGTCGGAATCTGGATCACCCAAAAAATGGTTCGCTATAGCACACAAAAATCGTCGAAAGGGGGGGGGGGTATGCGCGCTTCGGGTCTCGTTTGACCTTGAAAATGGGTTGGAATGGCCTTGAGGGCTAACCGGATGCATAGAAAAGGTCTTGTCGGACGTCCACAAATAATTTTGGCATTTTTGACGTCGGAATCCGGATCACCCAAAAAATGGTTTGCTACAGCACACGAAAATCGTTGAAATGGGGGGTATGCGCGCTTCGGGGCTTGTTTGACCTTTAAAATGGGTTGGACTGGCCGTGAGGGCCAATCGTATGCATAGCTAAGGTCTTGAAGGACGTCCACAAATAATATTGGCATTTTTGATGTTGGAATTCGGATCAACCAAAAAATGGTTTGTTATAGCACACCAAATCGTCGATATAGGGGGTATGCGCGCTTCGGGGCTCGTTAGACCTTGAAAATGGGTCGGAATGGCTGTGAGGGCCAATCGGATGCATAGACAAGGTCTTTACGGACGTCCACAAATAATTTTGGCATTTTTGACATCGGAATCTGGATCACCCAAAAAATGGTTTGTTACAGCACACGAAAATCGTATGCATAGCTAAGGTCTTGACGGACGTCCACAAATAATTTTGGCATTTTTGATGTCGGAATCCGGATCACCCAAAAAAGGTTTGCTATAGCACACGAAAATTATCTAAATGGGGGATATGCGCGTTTTGAGGCTTGTTTGACCTTGAAAATGGGTCGGAATGGCCGTGACGGCCAATCGGATGTATAGCCAAGGTCTTGATGGACTTCGACAAATAATTATGTCATTTTTTACATCGGAATCCAGATCAACCAAAAAATGGTTTGCCATAGCACACGAAAATCGTCGAAATGGGGGGTATGCGCGCTTCGGGGCTTGTTTTACCTTGAAAATGGGTCGGAATGGCCGTGAGGGCCAACCGGATGCATAGCCAAGGTCTTGACGGACGTCCACAAATAATTTTGGCATTTTTGACGTCGGAATCCGGATCTACCAAAAAAAGGTTTGCTATAGCACACGAAATTCGTCAAAATGGGGGGTATGCGCGCTTCGAGGCTTGTTTGACCTTGAAAATGGGTTCGAATGGCCATGAGGGCCAACCGGATACATATCCAAGGTCTTAACGGATGTCCACAAATAATTTTGGCATTTTTGACGTCGGAATACAGATCACCCAAAAAAAGGTTTGCTATAGCACACGAAAATCGTCGAAATGGGGGGTATACGCGCTTCAGGGCTCGTTTGACCTTGAAAATGGGTTGGAATGGCCTTGAGGGCCAACCGGATGCATAGAAAAGGTCTTGTCGGACATCCACAAATAATTTTGGCATTTTTGAAGTCGGAATCCGGATCACCCAAAAAATGGTTTGCTATAGCACACGAAAATCGTCGAAATGGGGGGTATGCGCGCTTCGGGGATTGTTTGACCTTGAAAATGGGTCGGAATGGCCGTGAGGGCCAACCGGATGCATATCCAAGGTCTTGACGGATGTCCACAAATAAATTTGGCATTTTTGACGTCGGAATACAGATCACCCAAAAAAAGGTTTGCTATAGCACACGAAAATCGTTGAAATGGGGGGGTATGCGCGCTTCGGGGCTCGTTTGACCTTGAAAATGGGTTGGAATGGCCTTGAGGGCCAACCGGATGCATAGAAAAGGTCTTGTTGGACGTCCACAAATAATTTTGGCATTTTTGACGTCGGAATCTGGATCACCCAAAAAATGGTTTGCTACAGAACACGAAAATCGTCGAAATGGGGGGTATGCGCGCTTTGGGGCTTGTTTGACCTTGAAAATGGGTCAAAATGGCCGTGAGGGACAACCGGATGCATAGCCAAGATCTTGATAGACGTCCATTAATAAATTTGGCATTTTTGACATCGGAATCCGGATCATCCAAAAAATGGTTCGCTATAGTATACGAAAATCATCAAAATGGGGGGTATGCGCGCTTCAGGGCTCGTTTGACCTTGAAAATGGGTCGGATGGCCGTGAGGTCCAACTGGATGCATATCCAAGGTCTTGATGGACGTCCACAAATATTTTTGTCATTTTTGACATTGGAATCCGGATCACCTAAAAAATGGTTTGCTATAGCACACGAAAATCATCGAAATGGGGGTATGCGATCTTCGGGGCTCGTTTGACCTTGAAATGGGTCGGAATGGCCGTGAGGTCAAATCGTATGCATAGCCAAGGTCTTGACGGACGTCCACAAATAATTTTGGCATTTTTGACGTCGAAATCCGGATCACCCAAAAAATGGTTTGCTATAGCACACGAAAATCTTTGAAATGGGGGTTTGCGCGCTTCGAGGCTCGTTTGACCTTGAAAATTGGTCGGAATAGCCGTGAGGGCCAACCAGATGCATAGCCAAGGTCTTGACGGACGTCCACAAATAATTTTGGCATTTTTTACGTTAGAATCCGGATCAACCAAAAAATGGTTTGCTATAGCACACGAAAATCGTCAAAATGGGGGGGTATGTGCGCTTCGGGGCTCGTTTGACCTTGAAAATGGGTCGGAATGGCCGTGAGGGCCTACCGGATGCATACACAAGGTCTTAACAGATGTCCACAAATAATTCTGGCATTTTTGACGTCGGAATCTGGATCACCCAAAAAATGGTTCGCTATAGCACACAAAAATCGTCGAAAGGGGGGGGGGGTATGCGCGCTTCGGGTCTCGTTTGACCTTGAAAATGGGTTGGAATGGCCTTGAGGGCTAACTGGATGCATAGAAAAGGTCTTGTCGGACGTCCACAAATAATTTTGGCATTTTTGACATCGGAATCCGGATCACCCAAAAAATGGTTTGCTACAGCACACAAAAATCGTTGAAATGGGGGGTATGCGCGCTTCGGGGCTTGTTTGACCTTTAAAATGGGTTGGACTGGCCGTGAGGGCCAATCGTATGCATAGCTAAGGTCTTGACGGACGTCCACAAATAATATTGGCATTTTTGATGTTGGAATCCGGATCAACCAAAAAATGGTTTTTTATAGCACACCAAATCGTCGATATAGGGGGTATGCGCGCTTCGGGGCTCGTTAGACCTTGAAAATGGGTCGGAATGGCTGTGAGGGCCAATCGGATGCATAGACAAGGTCTTTACGGACGTCCACAAATAATTTTGGCATTTTTGACATCGGAATCTGGATCACCCAAAAAATGGTTTGTTACAGCACACGAAAATCGTATGCATAGCTAAGGTCTTGACGGACGTCCACAAATAATTTTGGCATTTTTGATGTCGGAATCCGGATCACCCAAAAAAGGTTTGCTATAGCACACGAAAATCATCTAAATGGGGGATATGCGCGTTTTGAGGCTTGTTTGACCTTGAAAATGGGTCGGAATGGCCGTGACGGCCAATCGGATGTATGGCCAAGGTCTTGATGGACTTCGACAAATAATTATGTCATTTTTTACATCGGAATCCAGATCAAACAAAAAATGGTTTGCCATAGCACACGAAAATCGTCGAAATGGGGGGTATGCGCGCTTCGGGGCTTGTTTTACCTTTAAAATGGGTCAAAATGGCCGTGAGGGACAACCGGATGCATAGCCAAGATCTTGATAGACGTCCATTAATAAATTTGGCATTTTTGACATCGGAATCCGGATCATCCAAAAAATGGTTCGCTATAGTATACGAAAATCATCAAAATGGGGGGTATGCGCGCTTCAGGGCTCGTTTGACCTTGAAAATGGGTCGGAATGGCCGTGAGGTCCAACTGGATGCATATCCAAGGTCTTGATGGACGTCCACAAATATTTTTGTCATTTTTGACATTGGAATCCGGATCACCTAAAAAATGGTTTGCTATAGCACACGAAAATCGTTGAAATGGGGGGTATGTGCGCTCCGAGGCTCGTTTAACCTTGAAAATGGGTCGGAATGGCCGTGAGGGGCAACCAGATGCATAGCCAAGGTATTTACGGACGTCCACAAATAATTTTGGCATTTTGACGATGGAATCCGGATCACCCAAAATATGGTTTACTGTAGCAAAGGAAAATCGTTGAAATGGGGGGTATGCGCGCTTTGCGGCTCGTTTGACCTTGAAAATGGGTCGTAATGGCCGTGAGGGCCAACCAGATGCATAGCCAAGGTCTTAACGGACATCCACAAATAATTTTGGCATTTTTGACTTCGGAATCCTAATCAACCAAAAAATGGTTTGCTATAGCACACGAAAATCATCGAAATGGGGGGTATGCGCGCTTCGGGGATTGTTTGACCTTGAAAATGGGTCAGAATGGCCGTGAGGGACAACCAGATGCATATCCAAGGTCTTGACGGACGTCCATAAATAATTTTGGCATTTTTGACGTCGGAATCCGTATTAACCAAAAAATTATTTGCTATAGCACACGAAAATCATCGAAATGGGGGGTATGCGAGCTTCGGGGCTCGTTTGACCTTGAAATGGGTCGGAATGTCCGTGAGGGCCAATTGTATGCATAGCCAAGGTCTTGACAGACGTCCACAAATAATTTTGGCATTTTTGACGTCGAAATCCGGATCACCCAAAAAATGGTTTGCTATAGCACACGAAAATCTTCGAAATGGGGGGTATGAGCGCTTCGTGGCTCGTTTGACATTGAAAATGGGTCGAAATGGCCGTGAGGGCCAACCGGATGCATAGCCAAGGTCTTGACGGACGTCCACAAATAATTTTGGCATTTTTGACGACGGAATTTGGATTACCCAAAAAATGGTTTGCTATAGCACACGAAAATCGTCGAAATGGGGGGTATGCGCTCTTCGGGGCTTGTTTGAGCTTGAAAATGGGTCGGAATGGCTGTGAGGGCCAACCGGATGCATATCCAAGGTCTTGACGGACGTCCATAAATAATTTTGACATCAGAATCCGGATCAACCAAAAAATGGTTTGCTATAGCACACGAAAATCGTCGAAAATGGGGGGTATGTGCAATTCGGGGCTCGTTTGACCTTTAAAATGAGTCGGAATGGCCGTGAGGGCCAACCGGATGCATATACAAGGTCTTAACGGACGTCCACAAATAATTTTGGCATTTTTGACGTCGGAATCTTGATCACCCAAAAAATGGTTTGCTATAGCACACGAAAATCATCTAAATGGGGGATATGCGCGTTTTGAGGCTTGTTTGACCTTGAAAATGGGTCGGAATGGCCGTGATGGCCAACTGGATGCATAGCCAAGGTCTTGACGGACTTCCACAAATAATAATGTCATTTTTTACATCGAAATCCAGATCACCCAAAAAATAGTTTGCTACAGCACACGAAAATCATCGAAATGGGGGGTATGCGCGCTTCGGGGCTTGTTTGACCTTTAAAATGGGTTGGAATGGCCGTGAGGGCCAACCGGATGCATAGCCAAGGTCTTGAAGGACGTCCACAAATAATTTTGGCATTTTTGATGTTGGAATCCGGATCAACCAAAAAATGGTTTGCTATAGCACACTAAATCGTCGAAATAGGAGGTATGCGCGCTTCGGGGATCGTTTGACCTTGAAAATGGGTCTGAATGGACGTGAGGGCCAATCGGATGCATAGACAAGTTATTTATAGACGTCCACAAATAATTTTGGCATTTTTTGACGTCGGAATCTGGATCACCCAAAAAAGGTTTGCTATAGCACACGAAAATCATCTAAATGGGGGATATGCGCATTTTGGGGCTTGTTTGACCTTGAAAATGGGTCGGAATGGCCGTGAGGGCCAACCGGATGCATAGCCAAGGTCTTGACGGACTTCCACAAATAATTATGTCATTTTTTATGTCGGAATCCAGATCAACCAAAAAATGGTTTGCTATAGCAAACGAAAATCGTCGAAATGGGGGTATGCGCGCTTCGGGGCTTGTTTGACCTTGAAAATGGGTCGGAATGGCCGTGAGGGCCAACCGGATGCATAGCCAAGGTCTTGACGGACGTCCACAAATAATTTTGGCATTTTTGACGTCGGAATCCGGATCTACCAAAAAAAAGTTTGCTATAGCACACGAAAATCATTGAAATGGGGGGTATGCGAGCTTTAGGGCTCGTTTGACCTTGAAAATGGGTCGAAATGGCCGTGAGGGACAACCGGATGCATATCCAAGATCTTGACGGACGTCCACAAATAATTTTGGCATTTTTGACGTCGGAATCCGGATCAACCAAAAAATGGTTTTCTATAGCACACGAAAATCATCAAAATGGGGGTATGCGCTTCGGGACTCGTTTGACCTTGAAAATAGGTCGGAATGGCCGTGAGGTCCAATTGTATGCATAGCCAAGGTCTTAATGGACGTCCACAAATAATTTTGTCATTTTTGACGTTGGAATCCGGATCACCCAAAAAATGGTTTGCTATAGCACACGAAAATCATCGAAATGGGGGGTATGTGCGCTTCGAGGCTCGTTTGACCTTGAAAATGGGTCGGAATGGCCGTGAGGGCCAACCGTATGCATATCCAAGATCTTTACGGACGTCCACAAATAATTTTGGCATTTTTGACGATGGAATCCGGATCACCCAAAAAATGGTTTGCTTTAGCACACGAAAATTGTCGAAATGGGGGGTATTAGCGTTTTGCGGCTTGTTTGACCTTGAAAATGGGTCGGAATGGCCATGAGGTCCAACAGGATGCATAGCCAAGGTCTTAACGGACATCCACAAATAATTGTGGCATTTTTGACGTCGGAATCCTAATCACCCAAAAAATGGTTTTCTACAGCACACGAAAATCATCGAAATGGGGGGTATGCGCGCTTCGGTGCTCGTTTGACCTTGAAAATGGGTCGGAATGGCCGTGAGGGCAATCGGATGCATATCCAAGGTCTTGACAGACGTCCACAAATAATTTTGGCATTTTGGACGTCGGAATCTGGATCAACCAAAAAATGGTTTGCTATAGCACACGAAAATCGTCAAAATGGGGGGTATGCGCGCTTCGGGGCTCGTTTGACCTTGAAAATGGGTTGGAATGGCCGTGAGGGCCAACCAGATGCATATCCAAGGTATTGACGGATGTCCACAAATAATTTTGGCATTTCTGACGTCGGAATACAGATCACCCAAAAAAGGTTAGCTATAGCACACGAAAATCATCGAAATGGGGGGTATGCGCGCTTCGGGGCTTGTTTGACCTTGAAAATGGGTTGGAATGGCCTTGAGGGCCAACCGTATGCATAGAAAAGGTGTTGTCGGACGTCCACAAATAATTTTGACATTTTTGACATCGAAATCCGTATCACCCAAAAAATGGTTTGCTACAGCACACGAAAATCATCGAAATGGGGGGTATACGCGCTTTGGGGCTTGTTTGACCTTTAAAATGGGTTGGAATGGCCGTGAGGGACAACCGGATGCATATCCAAGGTCTTGACGGACATCCACAAATAATTTTGGCATTTTTGACGTCGGAATCTGGATCAACCAAAAAATGGTTTGCTATAGCACACGAAAATCGTCGAAATGGGGGGTATGCGCACTTCGGGGCTTGTTTGACCTTGAAAATGGGTCGAAATGGCCGTGAGGGCCAACCGGATGCATAGACAAGGTCTTTACGGACGTCCACAAATAATTTTGGCATTTTTGACGTTGAAATCCGGATCACCCAAAAAATGGTTTTCTATAGCACACAAAAATGATCGAAATGGGGGATATACGCGCTTCGGGGCTTGTTAAACCTTGAAACTGGGTCGAAATGGCCATGAGGGACAACCAGATGCATATCCAAGGTCTTGACAGACGTCTACAAATAATTTTGGCATTTTCGACATTGGAATCCGGATCAACAAAAAAATGATTTGCTATAGCACACGAAAATAATCGAAATGGGGGGTATGCAAACTTCGGGGCTCGTTTGTCCTTGAAATGGGTCGGAATGGCCGTGAGGGACAATCGTATGCATAGCCAAGGACTTGACGGACGTCTACAAATAATTTTGGCATTTTTGACATCGGAATCCGGATCACCCAAAAAATGGTTTGCTATAGCACACGAAAATCTTCGAAATGGGGGGTATGCGCGCTTCGGGGCTCGTTTGACCTTGAAAATGGGTCGCAATGGCCGTGAGGGCCAACCGGATGCATATCCAAGGTCTTGCCGGACGTCCACAATTAATTTTGGCATTTCTGACGTCGGAATACAGATCACCCAAAAAAAGGTTTGCTATAGCACACGAAAATCATCGAAATAGGGGGGTATGCACGCTTCGGGGCTCGTTTGCCTTGAAAATGGGTTGGAATGGCCTTGAGGGCCAACCGGATGCATATAAAAGGTCTTGTCGGACGTCCTCAAATAATTTTGGCATTTTTGATGTCGGAATCCGGATCACCCAAAAAATGGCTTGCAACAGCACACGAAAATCGTCGAAATGGGGGGTATGCACGCTTCGTGGCTTGTTTGACCTTTAAAATGGGTTGGAATGGCCGTGAGTTCCAACCGGATGCATAGCCAAGGTCTTGACGGACGTCCAAATAATTTTGGCATTTTTGACATTGGAATCTGGATCAACCAAAAAATGGTTTGCTATAGCACACGAAAATTATTGAAATGGGGGGTATGCGCGCTTTGGGGCTTGTTTGACCTTGAAAATGGGTTGGAATGGCCTTGAGGGCTAACCGGATACATAGCAAAGGTCTTGTCGGACGTCCACAAATAATTTTGGCATTTTTGACGTCGAAATCCGGATCAACCAAAAAATGGTTTGCTATAGCACACGAAAATCATCGAAATGGGGGGTATGCGCGCTTCGGGGCTCGTTTGACCTTGAAAATGGGTCGGAATGGCCGTGAGGGCCAACCGGATGCATATCCAAGGTCTTGACGGACGTCCACAAATAATTTTGGCATTTTTGACATTGGAATCCTAATCACCCAAAAAATGGTTTCCTACAGCACACGAAAATCATCGAAATGGGGGGTATGCGCGCTTCGGTGCTCGTTTGACCTTGAAAATGGGTCGGAATGGCCGTGAGGGCAATCGGATGCATATCCAAGGTCTTGACAGACGTCCACAAATAATTTTGGCATTTTGGACGTCGGAATCTGGATCAACCAAAAAATGGTTTGCTATAGCACACGAAAATCGTCAAAATGGGGGGTATGCGCGCTTCGGGGCTCGTTTGACCTTGAAAATGGGTCGGAATGGCCGTGAGGGCCAACCAGATGCATATCCAAGGTATTGACGGATGTCCACAAATAATTTTGGCATTTCTGACGTCGGAATACAGATCACCCAAAACAAGGTTAGCTATAGCACACGAAAATCGTCGAAATGGGGGGTATGCGCGCTTCGGGGCTTGTTTGACCTTGAAAATGGGTTGGAATGGCCTTGAGGGCCAACCGTATGCATAGAAAAGGTGTTGTCGGACGTCCACAAATAATTTTGACATTTTTGACATCGAAATCCGTATCACCCAAAAAATGGTTTGCTACAGCACACGAAAATCGTCGAAATGGGGGGTATACGCGCTTCGGGGCTTGTTTGACCTTTAAAATGGGTTGGAATGGCCGTGAGGGACAACCGGATGCATATCCAAGGTCTTGACGGACATCCACAAATAATTTTGGCATTTTTGACGTCGGAATCTGGATCAACCAAAAAATGGTTTGCTATAGCACACGAAAATCGTCGAAATGGGGGGTATGCGCACTTCGGGGCTTGTTTGACCTTGAAAATGGGTCGAAATGGCCGTGAGGGCCAACCGGATGCATAGACAAGGTCTTTACGGACGTCCACAAATAATTTTGGCATTTTTGACGTTGAAATCCGGATCACCCAAAAAATGGTTTTCTATAGCACACAAAAATGATCGAAATGGGGGATATACGCGCTTCGGGGCTTGTTAAACCTTGAAACTGGGTCGAAATGGCCATGAGGGACAACCAGATGCATATCCAAGGTCTTGACAGACGTCTACAAATAATTTTGGCATTTTTGACATTGGAATCCGGATCAACAAAAAAATGATTTGCTATAGCACACGAAAATAATCGAAATGGGGGGTATGCAAACTTCGGGGCTCGTTTGTCCTTGAAATGGGTCGGAATGGCCGTGAGGGACAATCGTATGCATAGCCAAGGTCTTGACGGACGTCCACAAATAATTTTGGCATTTTTGACATCGGAATCCGGATCACCCAAAAAATGGTTTGCTATAGCACACGAAAATCTTCGAAATGGGGGGTATGCGCGCTTCGGGGCTCGTTTGACCTTGAAAATGGGTCGCAATGGCCGTGAGGGCCAACCGGATGCATATCCAAGGTCTTGCCGGACGTCCACAATTAATTTTGGCATTTCTGACGTCGGAATACAGATCACCCAAAAAAAGGTTTGCTATAGCACACGAAAATCGTCGAAATGGGGGGTATGCACGCTTCGGGGCTCGTTTGCCTTGAAAATGGGTTGGAATGGCCTTGAGGGCCAACCGGATGCATATAAAAGGTCTTGTCGGACGTCCTCAAATAATTTTGGCATTTTTGATGTCGGAATCCGGATCACCCAAAAAATGGCTTGCAACAGCACACGAAAATCGTCGAAATGGGGGGTATGCACGCTTCGTGGCTTGTTTGACCTTTAAAATGGGTTGGAATGGCCGTGAGTTCCAACCGGATGCATAGCCAAGGTCTTGACGGACGTCCAAATAATTTTGGCATTTTTGACATTGGAATCTGGATCAACCAAAAAATGGTTTGCTATAGCACACGAAAATCGTTGAAATGGGGGGTATGCGCGCTTTGGGGCTTGTTTGACCTTGAAAATGGGTTGGAATGGCCTTGAGGGCCAACCGGATGCATATAAAAGGTCTTGTCGGACGTCCTCAAATAATTTTGGCATTTTTGATGTCGGAATCCGGATCACCCAAAAAATGGTTTGCAACAGCACACGAAAATCGTCGAAATGGGGGGTATGCGCGCTTCGTGGCTTGTTTCACCTTTAAAATGGGTTGGAATGGCCGTGAGTTCCAACCGGATGCATAGCCAAGGTCTTGACGGACGTCCAAATAATTTTGGCATTTTTGACATTGGAATCTGGATCAACCAAAAAATGGTTTGCTATAGCACACGAAAATCTTCGAAATGGGGGGTATGCGCGCTTCGGGGCTCGTTTGACCTTGAACATGGGTCGGAATGGCGTTGGGCCAACCGCATGCATATCCAAGGTCCTTACGGACGTCCACAATAATTTTGGCATTTTTTAGACATTGGAAATCCAGATCACCCAAAAAATGGTTTGCTATAGCACACGAAAATCGTCGAAATGGGGGGTATGTGTGCTTCGGGGCTCGTTTGACCTTGAAAATGGGTCGGAATGGCCATGAGGGCCAACCGGATGCATAGCAAAGGTCTTGACGGACGTCCACAAATACTTTTGGCATTTTTGACGTCGGAATTTGGATCAACCAAAAAATGGTTTGCTATAGCACACAAAAATCGTCGAAATGGGGAGTATGTGCGCTTCGGGACTCGTTTGACCTTGAAAATGGGTCGGAATGGCTGTTAGGGCCAACCGGATGCATAGACAAGGTCTTAACGGACGTCCACAAATAATTTTGGCATTTTTAACGTCGGAATTTGGATCACCCAAAAAATGGTTTGCTATAGCACACGAAAATCGTCGAAAGGGGGGGTATGCGCGCTTCGGGGCTTGTTTGACCTTGAAAATGGGTTGGAATGGCCTTGAGGGCTAACCGGATGCATAGCAAAGGTCTTGTCGGACGTCCACAAATAATTTTGGCATTTTTGACGTCGGAATCCGGATCACCCAAAAAATGGTTTGCTACAGCACAAGAAAATCATCGAAATAGGGGTATGCGCGCTTCGGGGCTTGTTTGACCTTTAAAATGGGTTGGAATGGCCGTGAGGGCCAACCGGATGCATATCCAAGGTCTTGACGGACGTCCACAAATAATTTTGGCATTTTTGATGTTGGAATCCGGATCAACCAAAAAATGGTTTGCTATAGCACACGAAATCGTCGAAATAGGGGGTCTGCGTGCTTCGGGGCTCGTTTGATCTTGAAAATGGGTCGGAATGGCCGTGAGGGCCAATCGGATGCATATACAAGGTCTTTACGGATGTCCACAAATACTTTTGGTATTTTTTATGTCTGAATCCGGATCACCCAAAAAAGGTTTGCTATAGCACACGAAAATCATCTAAATGGGGGATATGCGCGTTTTGGGGCTCGTTTGACCTTGAAAATGGGTTTGAATGGCCGTGAGGGCCAACTGGATGCATAGCCAAGGTCTTGACGGACTTCCACAAATAATTATGTCATTTTATACGTCGGAATCCAGATCAAACAAAAAATGGTTCGCTATAGCACACGAAAATCGTCGAAATGGGGGGTATGCGCGCTTTGGGGCTTATTTGACCTTGAAAATAGGTCGGAATGGCCGTGAGGGCCAACAGGATGCATAACCAAGGTCTTGACGGACGTGCACAAATAATTTTGGCATTTTGATGTCGGAATCCGGATCTACCAAAAAAAGGTTTGCTATAGCACACGAAAATCGTCGAAATGGGGGGTATGCGCACTTCGGGGCTCGTTTGACCTTTAAAATGGGTCGAAATGGCCGTGAGGGACAACCGTATGCATAGCCAAGATCATGATGGACGTCCTTAAATAATTTTGGCATTTTTGACATAGGAATCCGGATCATCCAAAAAATGGTTTGCTATAGCACACGAAAATCATCAAAATGGGGGGTATGCGCGCTTCGGGGTTCGTTTGACCTTGAAAATGGGTCGGAATGGCCGTGAGGTCCAACTGGATGCATATCCAAGGTCTTGATAGACGTCCACAAATAATTTTGTCATTTTTGACGTTGGAATCCGGATCACCCAAAAAATGGTTTGCTATAGCACACGAAAATCGTCGAAATGGGGGGTATGTACGCTACGAGGCTCGTTTGACCTTGAAAATGGGTTGGAATGGCCGTGAGGGCTAACCGGATGCATATCCAAGGTCTTTACGGACGTCCACAAATAATTTTGGCATTTTTGACGACGTAATCTGGATTACCCAAAAAATGGTTTGCTGTAGCACAGGAAAATCGTCGAAATGGGGGGTATGAGCGCTTTGCGGCTCGTTTGACCTTGAAAATGGGTTGGAATAGCCGTGAGGGCCAACCGGATGCATAGACAAGTTCTTAACGGACATCCACAAATAATTTTGGCATTTTTGACGTCGGAATCCTAATCAACCAAAAAATGGTTTGCTATAGCACACGAAAATCGTCGAAATGGGGGGTATGCGCGCTTTGGGGCTTGTTTGACCTTCAGAATGGGTCGGAATGGCCGTGAGGTCCAACCGAATGCATAGCCAAGGTCTTGACGGACGTCCACAAATAATTTTGGCTTTTTTTACGTTGGAATCCGGATCTCCCAAAAAATGGTTTGCTATAGCACACGAAAATCTTCAAAATGGGGGGTATGCGCGCTTCGAGGCTCGTTTGACCTTGAAAATTGGTCGGAATGGCCGTGAGGGCCAACCGGATGCATAGCCAAGGTCTTGACGGACGTCCAAAAATTATTTTGGCATTTTTGACGTTGGAATCCGGATCACCCAAAAAATGGTTTGCTATAGCACACGAAAATCGTCGAAATGGGGGGTATGCGCGCTTCGAGGCTTATTTGACCTTGAAAATTGGTTGGAATTGCCATGAAGTCCAATCGGATGCATATCCAATGTCTTGACGGATGTCCACAAATAATTTTGGCATTTTTGACATTGGATTCCGGATCAACCAACAAATGGTTTGCTATAGCACACGAAAATCGTAGAAATGGGGGGTATGCGCGCTATGGGGCTCGTTTGACCTTGAAAATAGGTCGGAATGGCCGTGAGGGACAACAGGATGCATAGCCAAGGTCTTCACGGACGTGCACAAATAATTTTGGCATTTTGATGTCGGAATCCGGATCTACCAAAAAAAGGTTTGCTATAGCACACGAAATTCGTTGAAATGGGGGGTATGCGCGCTTCGGGGCTCGTTTGACCTTGAAAATGGGTCGAAATGGCCGTGAGGGACAACCGGATGCATATCCAAGATCATGATGGACGTCCTAAATATTTTGGCATTTTTGACATCGGAATCCGGATCATCCAAAAAATGGTTTGCTATAGCACACGAAAATCATCAAAATGGGGGGTATGCGCGCTTCGGGGTTCGTTTGACCTTGAAAATGGGTCGGAATGGCCGTGAGGTACAACTGGATGCATAGCCAAGGTCTTGATAGACATCCACAAATAATTTTGTCATTTTTGACATTGGAATCCGGATCACCCAAAAAATGGTTTGCTATAGCACACGAAAATCGTCGAAATGGGGGGTATGTGCGCTTTGAGGCTCGTTTGACCTTGAAAATGGGTCGGAATGGCCGTGAGGGACAACCGGATGCATATCCAAGGTCTTTACGGACGTCCACAAATAATTTTGGCATTTTTGACGACGTAATCCGGATAACCCAAAAAATGGTTTGCTGTAGCACAGGAAAATCATCGAAATGAGGGGTATGAGCGCTTTGCGGCTCGTTTGACCTTGAAAATGGGTTGGAATAGCCGTGAGGGCCAACCGGATGCATAGAAAAGTTCTTAAAGGACATCCACAAATAATTTTGGCATTTTTGACGTCGGAATCCTAATCAACCAAAAAATGGTTTGCTATAGCACACGAAAATCGTCGAAATAGGGGGTATGCGCGCTTTGGGGCTTGTTTGACCTTCAAAATGGGTCGGAATGGCCGTGAGGTCCAACCGAATGCATAGCCAAGGTCTTGACGGACGTCCACAAATAATTTTGGCTTTTTTTACGTCGGAATCCGGATCACCCAAAAAATGGTTTGCTATAGCACACGAAAATCTTTGAAATGGGGGGTATGCGCGCTTCGAGGCTCGTTTGACCTTGAAAATTGGTCGTAATGGCCGTGAGGGCCAACCGGATGCATAGCCAAGGTATTGTTTGACGTCCAAAAATTATTTTGGCATTTTTGACGTCGAAATCCGGATCACCCAAAAAATGGTTTGCTATAGCACACAAAAATCGTCGAAATAGGGGGTATGCGCGCTTCGAGGCTTGTTTGACCTTGAAAATTGGTCGGAATGGCCATGAAGTCCAATCAGATGCATATCCAATGTCTTGAAGGATGTCCACAAATAATTTTGGCATTTTTGACGTTGGATTCCGGATCAACCAAAAAATGGTTTGCTATAGCACACGAAAATCGGTGAAATGGGGGATATGCGCGCTTCGGGGCTTGTTTGACCTTGAAACCGGATTGAAATGGCCGTGAGTGACAACCAGATGCATATCCAAGGTCTTGACGGATGTCCACAAATAATTTTGGCATTTTTGACGTCGGAACCTGGATCAACCAAAAAATGGTTTGTAATAGCACAAGAAAATCATCGAAATGGGGGGTATGCGAGCTTCGGGGCTCGTTTGACCTTGAAATGGGTTGGAATGGCCGTGAGGGCCAATAGTATGCATATCGAAGGTCTTGACGGACGTCCACAAATAATTTTTGCATTTTTGACGTCGGAATCCGGATCTACCAAAAAAAGGTTTGCTATAGCACACGAAAATCATCGAAATAGGGGGTATGCGCGCTTTGGGGCGTGTTTGACCTTGAAAATCGGTTGGAAAGGCCGGTAGGGCCAACCGGAAGCATAGCCAAGGTTTTGACGGACGTCCACATATAAGTTTGGTATTTTTGACATTGGAATCCGGATCAACCAAAAAATGGTTTTCTATAGCACATGAAAATCATTGAAATGGGGGGTATGTGCGCTTCGGGGCTCGTTTGACCTTGAAAATGGGTCGGAATGGATGTGAGGGACAACCGGATGCATAGACAAGGTTTTGACGGACTTCCACAAATAATTTTGGCATTTTTGACGTCGGAATCCGGATCACCCCAAAAATGGTTTGCTATAGCACACGAAAATCGTCGAAAGGGGGGGTATGCGCTCTTCGGGGCTCGTTTGACCTTGAAAATGGGTTGGAATGGCCGTGAGGGCCAACCGGATGCATAGCCAAGTTCTTGATGGACGTCCATAAATAATTTTGGCATTTTTGACGTCAGAATCCGGATCAACCAAAAAATGGTTTGCTATAGCACACGAAAATCATCGAAATAGGGGGTATGCGCGCTTTGGGGCTTGTTTGACCTTGAAAATCGGTTGGAATGGCCGTGAGGGCCAACCGAAAGCATAGCCAAGGTTTTGACGGACGTCCACATATAAGTTTGGTATTTTTGACATTGGAATCCGGATCAACCAAAAAATGGTTTGCTATAGCACACAACAATCATCGAAATGGGGGGTATGCGCGCTTCGGGGCTCGTTTGACCTTGAAAATGCGTTGGAATGGCCGTGAAGGCCAACCGGATGCATAGCCAAGGTCTTTACAGACGTCCACAAATTAATTTGACCTTTTTGACATCGTAATTCGGATCACCCAAAAAAGAGTTTACTATAGCACACGAAAATCATTGAAACAGGGGGTATGCGCGCTTCGGGGCTCGTTTGACCTTGAAAATGGGTCGGAATGGCCGTGAGGGCCAACCGGATGCATAGCAAGGTCTTGATGGATGTCCACAAATAATTTTGGCATTTTTGACATCGGAATCCAGATCAACCCAAAAATGGTTTGATATAGCACACGAAAATCGTCGAAACGGGGGGTATGCGCACTTCGGGGCTCGTTTGACCTTGAAAATGGGTCGGAATGGCCGTGAGGGACAACAGGATGCATAGCCAAGGTCTTGACGGACGTCCACAAATAATTTTGGCATTTTTGACATCGAAATCCGGATCACCCAAAAAATGGTTTGCTATAGCACACAAAAATCGTCGAAATGGGGGGTGCGCGCTTCGGGGCTTGTTTGACCTTGAAAATGGGTCGGAATGGCCGTTAGGGACAACCCGTATGCATAGCCAAGGTCTTGACGGACGTCCACAAATAATTTTGGCATTTTTTGACGTCGGAATCTTGATCACCCAAAAAATGGTTCGCTATGGCACTCGAAAATCGTCGAAATGGGGGATATGCGCGCTTTGGGGCTCGTTTGACCTTGAAAATGGGTTGGAATGGCCGTGAGGGCCAACCAGATGCATAGCTAAGGTCTTGAAGGACGTCCACAAATAAATTTGGCATTTTTGACGTCAGAATCCGGATCAACCAAATAATGGTTTGCTATAGCACACGAAAATCGTTGAAATGGGGGGTATGTGCGCTTCGGGGCTCGTTTGACCTTGAAAATGGGTCAGAATGGATGTGAGGGACAACCGGATGCAAAAACAAGGTTTTGACGGACTTCCACAAATAATTTTGGCACTTTCGATGTCCGAATCTGGATCACCCAAAAATGGTTTGCAATAGCACACGAAAATCATCGAAATAGAGGTATGCGCACTTCGGGGCTTGTTTGACCTTGAAAATGGGTCAAAATAGCCGTGAGGGACAACCGGATGCATAGCCAAGGTCTTTACGGACGTCCACAAATAATTTTGGCATTTTTGATGTCGGAATCCGGATCAACCAAAAAATGGTTTGCTATAGCACACGAAAATCGTCGAAATGGGGGGTATGTGCGCTTCGGGGCTTGTTGACCTTGAAAATTGGTCGGAATGGCCGTGAGGGCCAACCGGATGCATAGCCAAGGTCTTAACAGACATCCACAAATAATTTTAGCATTTTTGACGTCGGAATCTGAATCAACCAAAAAATGGTTTGCTATAGCACACGAAAATCGTCGAAATGAGGGGGTATGCGCGCTTCGGGGCTTTTCTGACCTTGAAAATAGGTCGGAATGGCAGTGAGGGTAACCCGGATGCATATCCAAGGTCTTTAAGGCCGTCCACAAAGAATTTTGGCATTTTTGACATCGGAATCCGGATCACCCAAAAAATAGTTTGCAATAGCATACGAAAATCATCAAAATGGGGGGTATGCGCGCTTCGGGGCTTGTTTGACCTTGAAAATGGGTCAAAATAGCCTTGAGGGACAACCGGATGCATAGCCAAGGTCTTTACGGATGTACACAAATAATTTTGGCATTTTTGACGTCGGAATACGGATCAACCAAAAAATGGTTTGCTATAGCACACGAAAATCGGTGAAATGGGGGGTATGAGCGCTTCGGGGCTTGTTGACCTTTAAAATTGGTTGGAATGACCGTGAGGGCCAACCGGATGCATATCCAAGTTCTTGATGGACGTCTATAAATAATTTTGGCATTTTTGACGTCAGAATCCGGATCAACCAAAAAATGGTTTGCTATAGCACACGAAAATCATCGAAATAGGGGGTATGCGCGCTTTGGGGCTTGTTTGACCTTGAAAATCAGTTGGAATGGCCGTGAGGGAGAACCGGAAGCATAGCCAAGGTTTTGACGGACGTCCACATATAAGTTTGGTATTTTTGACATTGGAATCCGGATCAACCAAACAATGGTTTGCTATAGCACACAACAATCATCGAAATGGGGGGTATGCGCGCTTCGGGGCTCGTTTGACCTTGAAAATGGGTCAGAATGGATGTGAGGGACAACCGGATGCATAGACAAGGACGGACTTCCACAAATAATTTTGGCATTTTTGACGTCGGAATCCGGATCACCCAAAAAATGGTTTGCTATAGCACACGAAAATCGTCGAAAGGGGGGGTATGCGCTCTTCGGGGCTCGTTTGACCTTGAAAATGGGTTGGAATGGCCGTGAGGGCCAACAGGATGCATATCCAAGTTCTTGATGGACGTCCATAAATAATTTTGGCATTTTTGACGTCGGAATCCAGATCAACCAAAAAATGGTTTGCTATAGCACACGAAAATCATCGAAATAGGGGGTATGCGCGCTTCGGGGCTCGTTTGACCTTGAAAATGGGTCGAAATGGCCGTGAGAGACAACCGGATTCATAGACAAAGTTTTGACGGACGTCCACAAATAATTTTGGCCTTTTTGACGTTGGAATCTGGATCACCCAAAAAATGGTTTGCTATAGCACACGAAAATCATCGAAATGGAGGGTATGCGCGCTTCGGGGCTCGTTTGACCTTGAAAATTGGTCGGAATGGCCATGAAGTCCAATCGGATGCATATCCAATGTCTTGACGGATGTCCACAAATAATTTTGGCATTTTTGACGTTGGATTCCGGATCAACCAAAAAATGGTTTGCTATAGCACACGAAAATCGTAGAAATGGGGGGTATGCGCGCTTTGGGGCTTGTTTGACCTTGAAAATGGGTCGGAATGTCCGTGAGGGACAACAGGATGCATAGCCAAGGTCTTGATGGATGTCCACAAATAATTTTGGCATTTTTGACGTCGGAATACAGATCAACCCAAAAATGGTTTGCTATAGCACACGAAAATCGTCGAAACGGGGGGTATGCGCGCTTCGGGGCTCGTTTGACCTTGAAAATGGGTCAAAATGGCCGTGAGAGACAACCGGATTCATAGACAAAGTTTTGACGGATGTCCACAAATAATTTTGGCCTTTTTGACGTTGGAATCCGGATCACCCAAAAAATGGTTTGCTATAGCACACGAAAATCGTCGAAATGGAGGGTATGCGCGCTACGGGGCTCGTTTGACCTTGAAAATTGGTCGGAATGGCCATGAAGTCCAATCGGATGCATATCCAATGTCTTTACGGATGTCCACAAATAATTTTGGCATTTTTGACGTTGGATTCCGGATCAACCAAAAAATGGTTTGCTCTAGCACACGAAAATCGTAGAAATGGGGGTTATGCGCGCTTTGGGGCTCGTTTGACCTTGAAAATGGGTCGGAATGGCCGTGAGGGACAAAAGGATGCATAGACAAGGTCTTGACGGACGTCCACAAATAATTTTGGCATTTTTGACATCGAAATCCGGATCAACCAAAAAATGGTTTGCTATAGCACACAAAAATCGTCGAAATGGGGGGTATGCGCGCTTCGGGGCTTGTTTGACCTTGAAAATGGGTCGGAATGGCCATTAGGGCCAACCGGATGCTTAGCCAAGGTCTTGACGGACGTCCACAAATAATTTTGGCATTTTTGACGTCGGAATCCGGATTACCCAAAAAATTGTTTGCTATAGCACACGAAAATAATCATCAAAATGGGGGGTATGTGCGCTTCGGGGCTTGTTTGACCTTGAAAATGGGTCGGAATGGCCGTGAGGACCAATCGGATGCATAGCCAATGTCTTGACGGATGTCCAAAAATAATGTTGGCATTTTCGACGTTGGATTCCGGATCAACCAAAAAATGGTTTGCTATAGCACACGAAAATCGTAGAAATGTGGGGTATGCACGCTTCGGGGCTCGTTTGACCTTGAAAATGGGTCGAAATAGCCGTGAGGGACAACCGGATGCATATCCAAGGTCTTGACGGACGTTCACAAATAATTTTGGCATTTTTGACGTCGGAATCCGGATCACCCAAAAAATGGTTTGCTATAGCGCACAAAAATCGTCGAAATGGGGGGTATGCGCGCTTCTGGGCTTGTTTGACCTTGAAAATGGGTCAGAATGGCCGTGAGGGCCAACCGGATGCATAGCCAAGGTCTTGACGGACGTCCACAAATACTTTTGGCATTTTTGACGTCGGAATCCGGATCACCCAAAAAATGGTTTGCTATAGCACACGAAAATCATCAAAATGGGGGGTATGCGCGCTTCGGGGCTTGTTTGACCTTGAAAATGGGTCGGAATGGCCGTGAGGGCCAACCCTATGCATATCCAAGGTCTTGATCGACGTCCATAAATAAATTTCACATTTTTTATGTCGGAATCCGGATCAACCAAAAAATGATTTGCTATAGCACACGAAAATTGTCAAAATAGGGCGTATGCGCGCTTCGGGGTTTGTTTGACCTTGAAAATGGGTCGGAATATCCGTGAGGGCCAACCGGATGACGTACACAAATAATTTAGGCATTTTAGAAGTCGAAATTCGGATCACCCAAAAAATGGTTTTCTATAACACACTGAAATCATCGAAATGGGGGGTATGCGCGCTTCGGGGCTCGTTTGACCTTGAAAATGGGTCGGAATGGCCATGAGGGCCAACCGTATGCATAGCCAAGGTCTTGAAGGACGTCCACAAATAATTTTGGCTTTTTTGATGTCGGAATCCTGGTCAACCAAAAAATGGTTTGCGATAACACACGCAAATCATCGAAATGGGGGGTATGGGCGCTTTGGGGCTCGTTTGACCTTGAAAATGGGTCGGAATGGCAGTGAGTGTAACCCGGATGCATAGCCAAGGTCTTTAAGGACGTCCACAAAGAATTTTCGCATTTTTGACATCGGAATCCGGATCACCCAAAAAATGGTTTGCAATAGCACACGAAAATCATCGAAATGGGGGGTATGCGCGCTTCGGGGCTTGTTTGACCTTGAAAATGGGTCAAAATAGCCGTGAGGGACAACCGGATGCATAGCCAAGGTCTTTACGGACGTCCACAAATAATTTTGGAATTTTTGACGTCGGAATCCGGATCACCCAAAAAATGGTTCGCTATAGCACACGAAAATCGTCGAAATGGGGGGTATGCGCGCTTCGGGGCTTGTTGACCTTGAAAATTGGTCGGAATGACCGTGAGGGCTAACCAGATGCATAGCCAAGTTCTTGATGGACATCCACAAATAATTTTAGCATTTTGGACGTCGGAATCTGAATCAACCAAAAAATGATTTGCTATAGCACACGAAAATCATCAAAATGAGGGGGTATGCGCGCTTCGGGGCTTTTTTGACCTCGAAAATGGGTGGGAATGGCCGTGAGGGCCAACCGGATGCATAGCCAAGGTCTTGAGAGAACTCCACAAATAATTTTGGCATTTTTGACGTCGGAATCTGGATCAACAAAAAAATGGTTTGCTATAGCACACGAAAATCATCGAAATGGGGGGTATGCGCGCTTCGGGGCTCGTTTGACCTTGAAAATGGGTCGGAATGGCCGTGAGGGACAACCGGATGCATAGCCATGGTCTTGACGGACGTCCACAAATAATTTTGACCTTTTTGACATCGGAATTCGGATCACCCAAAAAATGGTTTGCTATAGCACACAAAAATCATCGAAATGGGGGGTATGCACGCTTCGGGGCTTGTTTGACCTTGAAAATTGGTCGGAATGGCGTGAGGGCCAACCGGATGCATATCAAGGTCTTGACGAATGTCCACAAATAATTTTGGCATTTTTGACGTCGGAATCCAGATCAACCAAAAAATGGTTTGCTATAGCACACGAAAATCGTCGAAACGGGGGGTATGCGCGCTTCGGGGCTTGTTTGACCTTGAAAATGGGTGGGAATGGCCGTGAGGGCCAACCGGATGCATAGAAAAAGTTTTGACAGACGTCCAAAAATAATTTTGGCCTTTTTGATGTCGGAATCCGGATCACCCAAAAAATGGTTTGCTATAGCACAAGAAAATCGTTGAAATGGGGGGTATGCGCGCTTCGGGGCTCCTTTGACCTTGAAAATAGGTCAGAATGGCCATGAGGTCCAATCGGATGCATAGCCAATGTCTTGACGGATGCCCACAAATAATTTTGGCATTTTTGACATTGGAATTCGGATCAACCAAAAAATGGTTTGCTATAGAACACGAAAATCATAGAAATGGGGGGTATGCGCGCTTCGGGGCTTGTTTGACCTTTAAAATGGGTCGGAATGGCCGTGAGGGACAACCGGATGCATAGAAAAGGTCTTGACGGACGTCCACAAATAATTTTGGCATTTTTGTAGTCGGAATCCGGATCACCCAAAAAATGGTTTGCTATAGCACACAAAAATCGTCGAAATGGGGGGTATGCGCGCTTCGGAGCTTGTTTGACCTTGAAAATGGGTCGGAATGGCCGTGAGGGCCAACCTAATGCAAAGGAAAGGTCTTGACGGACGTCCACCAATAATTTTGGCATTTTTGACGTCGGAATCTGGATCACCCAAAAAATGGTTTGCTATAGCACACGAAAATCATCAAAATGGGGGGTATGCGCGCTTCGGGGCTTGTTTGACCTTGAAAATGGGTCCGAATGGCTGTGAGGACCAACCGTATGCATAGCCAAGGTCTTGATCGACGTCCACAAATACATTTCGCATTTTTGACGTCGGAATCCGGATCAACCAAAAAATGATTTACTATAGCACACGAAAATTGTCAAAATGGGGCGTATGCGCGTTTCGAGGCTCGTTTGACCTTGAAAATTGGTCGGAATGGCCGTGAGGGCCAACCGGATGCATATCCAAGGTCTTGCCGGACGTCCACAATTAATTTTGGCATTTCTGACGTCGAAATATAGATCACCCAAAAAAAGGTTTGCTATAGCACACGAAAATCGTCGAAATGGGGGGTATGCGCGCTTCGGGGCTCGTTTGACCTTGAAAATGGGTCGGAATGGCCGTGAGATACAACTGGATTCATAGACAAAGTTTTGACGGACGTCCACAAATAATTTTGGCCTTTTTGACGTTGGAATCCAGATCACCCAAAAAATGGTTTGCTATAGCACACGAAAATCGTCGAAATGGAGAATGTGCGCGCTTCGGGGCTCGTTTGACCTGGAAAATTGGTCGGAATGGCCATGAAGTCCAATCGGATGCATATCCAATGTCTTGACGGATGTCCACAAATAATATTGGCATTTTTGACATCGGAATCCGAATCACCCAAAAAATGGTTTGCTATAGCGCACGAAAATCGTAGAAATGTGGGGTATGCACGCTTCAGGGCTCGTTTGACCTTGAAAATGGGTCGGAATAGCCGTGAGGGACAAACAGATGCATATCCAAGGTCTTGACGGACGTCCACAAATAATTTTGGCATTTTTGATGTTGGAATCCGGATCAACCAAAAAATGGTTTGCTATAGCACACGAAATCATCGAAATAGGGGGTCTGCGCGCTTCGGGGCTCGTTTGACCATGAAAATGGGTTGGAATGGCCGTGAGGGCCAATCGGATGCGTATACAAGGTCTTTACGGATGTCCACAAATAATTTTGGCATTTTTTATGTCGGAATCCGGATCACCCAAAAAAGGTTTGCTATAGCACACGAATATCATCTAAATGGGGGATATGCGCGTTTTGGGGCTCGTTTGACCTTGAAAATGGGTCGGAATGGCCGTGAGGGCCAACCGGATGCATAGCCAAGGTCTTGACGGACTTCCACAAATAATTATGTCATTTTATACGTCGGAATCCAGATCAAACAAAAAATGGTTTGCCATAGCACATGAAAATCGTCGAAATGGGGGGTATGCGCGCTTCGGGGCTTATTTGACCTTGAAAATAGGTCGGAATGGCCGTGAGGGCCAACAGGATGCATAGCCAAGGTCTTGACGGACGTTCACAAATAATTTTGGCATTTTTGACGTCAAAATACGGATCAACCAAAAAATGGTTTGCTATAGCACACGAAAATCATCGAAATGGGGGGTATGCACGATTCGGGGCTCGTTTGACCTTGAAAAAGGGTTGGAATGGCCGTGAGGTCAAACGGAATGCATAGCCAAGGTATTGACGGACGTCCACAAATAATTTTGGCATTTTTGACGTCAGAATCCGGATCAACCAAAAAATGGTTTGCTATAGCACACGAAAATCGTCAAAATGGGGGGTATCTGCGCTTCAGTGCTTGTTTGACCTTGAAAATGGGTCGGAATGGCTGTGAGGGCCAACCAGATGCATAGCCAAGGTCTTGACGGACGTCCACAAATAATTTTGGCATTTTTGACGTCAGAATCCGGATCAACCAAAAAATGGTTTGCTATAGCACACGAAAATCATCGAAATGGGGGGTATGTGCGCTTAGGGGCTTGTTTGACCTTGAAAATGGGTTGGAATAGCCGTGAGGGCCAACCGGATGCATATCCAAGGTCTTAACGGACGTCCACAAATAATTTTGGCATTTTTGACGTCGGAATCTGGATCACCCAAAAAATGGTTTGCTATAGCACACGAAAATCGTCGAAAGGGGGGGTATGAGCGCTTCAAGGCTCGTTTGACCTTGAAAATGGGTCGGAATGGCCTTGAGGGCTAACCGGATTAATAGAAAAGGTCTTGTCAGACTTCCACAAATAATTTTGGCATTTTTGACATCGGAATCTGGATCAACCAAAAAATGGTTTGCTATAGCACACGAAAATCATCGAAATGGGGGGTATGCGAGCTTCGGGGCTCGTTTGACCTTGAAATGGGTCGGAATAGCCGTAAGGCCCAATCGTATACATTGCCAAGGTCTTTACGGACGTCCACAAATAATTTTGGTATTTTTGACATCAGAATCCGGATCAACCAAAAAATGGTTTGCTATAGCACACGAAAATCTTTGAAATGGGGGGTATACGCGCTTCGGGGCTCGTTTGACCTTGAAAATGGGTCGGAATGGCCGTGAGGGCCAACCGTATGCATATCCAAGGTCTTGACGGACGTCCACAAATAATTTTGATATTTTTGACGTCAGAATCTTGATCAACCAAAAAATGGTTTGCTATAGCACACGAAAATAATCAAAATGGGGCGTATGCGCGCTTCGGCGCTCGTTTGACCTTGAAAATGGGTTTGAATGGCTGTGAGGGCCAACCGGATGCATATACAAGGTCTCGACGGACGTCCACAAATAATTTTGGCATTTTTGACGTCGAAATCCGAATCACCCAAAAAATGGTTTGCTATAGCACACGAAAATCATCGAAATGGGGGGTATGCGCGCTTCGGGGATCGTTAGACCTTGAAAATGGGTCAGAATGGCCGTGAGGGCAAACCAGATGCATAGCCAAGGTCTTGATGGACGTCCACATATACTTTTGGCATTTTTGACGTCAGAATCCGGATCAACCAAAAAATGGTTTGCTATAGCACACGAAAATCATCGAAATGGGGGGTATGCGCGCTTCGGGGCTCGTTTGACCTTGAAAATGGGTCGGAATGGCTGTGAGGGCCAACCGTATGCATAGCCAAGGTCTTGATAGACGTCCACAAATAATTTTGGCATTTTTGACATCAGAATCCGGATCAACCAAAAAATGGTTTGCTATAGCACACGAAAATCGTCGAAATGGGGGGTATGTGCAGTTCGGGGCTCGTTTGACCTTGAAAATGGGTCGGAATGGCCGTGAGGGCCAACCGGATGCATATACAAGGTCTTGAAGGACGTCCACAAATAATTTGGCATTTTTGACATCGGAATCCGGATCACCCAAAAAATGGTTGTATAGCACACGAAAATCGTTCGAATTGGGGGTATGCGCGCTTCGGGGCTCGTTGACATGAAAATGGCTTTGGATGGCCGTGAGGGCCAACCGGATGCATATCCAAGTTCTTGATGGACGTCCACAAATAATTTTGGCATTTTTGACGTCGGATTCCGGATCAACCAAAAAATGGTTTGCTATAGCACACGAAAATCGTCGAAATAGGGGGTATGCGCTTTGGGGCTCGTTTGACCTTGAAAATGGGTTGAAATGGCCGTAAGGGCCAACCAGATGCATAGACAAGGTCTTGACAGACGTCCACAAATAAATTTTGCATTTTTGACGTCGAAATCCGGATCACCCAAAAAATGGTTTGCTATAGCACACGAAAATCATCGAAATGGGGGGTATGCGCGCTTCGGGGCTCGTTTGACCTTGAAAATGGGTCGTAATGTCCGTGAGGGACAATTGGATGCATACCCAAGGTCCTGATGGACGTCCACAAATAATTTTGGCATTTTTGACGTCAGAATTCGGATCAACAAAAAAATGGTTTGCTATAGCACACGAAAATCGTCGAAATGGGGGGGTATGCGAGCTTTGCGGCTCGTTTGACCTTGAAAATGGGTCGGAATGGCCGTGAGGACCAACCGGATGCATAACCAAGGTCTTAACGGACATCCACAAATAATTTTGGCATTTTTGACGTCGGTATCTGAATCAACCAAAAAATGGTTTGCTATAGCACATGAAAATCGTCGAAATGGGGGGTATGTGCGCTTCGGGGCTTGTTTGACTTTGAAAATAGGTCAGAATGGCCGTGAGGGCCAACCGGATGCATAGCCAAGGTCTTGACAGATGTCCACAAATAAATTTGACATTTTTGACGTCGGAATCTGGATCAACCAAAAAATGGTTTGCTATAGCACACGAAAATCATCAAAATGGGGGGTATGCGCACTTCGGGGCTCGTTTGACCTTGAAAATGGGTTGGAATGGCTGTGAGGGCCAGCCGGAAGCATAGCCAAGGTCTTGATGTACGTCCACAAATAATTTTGGCATTTTTGACGTCGTAATACAGATCACCCCAAAAAAGGTTTGCTATAGCACACAAAAATCATCGAAATGGGGGGTATGCGCGCTTCGGTGCTCGTTTGACCTTGAAAATAGGTTGGAATGGCTGTGAGGGCCAACCGGATGCATAGAAAAGGTCTTGTCGGACGTCCACAAATAATTTTGGCATTTTTGACATCGTAATTCGGATCACCCAAAAAATGGTTTGCTACAGCACACGAAAATCGTCGAAATGGGGGGTATGCGCTTCGGGGCTTGTTTAACCTTTAAAATGGGTTGGAATGGCCGTGAGGGCCAACCGGATGCATAGCCAAGGTCTTGAAAGACGTCCACAAATAATTTTGGCATTTTTGACGTCGGAATCTGGATCAACCAAAAAATGGTTTGCTATAGCACACGAAAATTGTCGAAATGGGGGGTATACGCGCTTCGGGGCTCGTTTGACCTTGAAAATGGGTCGAAATGGCCGTGAGGGCCAACCAGATGCATAGACAAGGTCTTGACGGACGTCCAAAAATAATTTTGGCATTTTTGACGTCGGAATCTGGATCACCCAAAAAATGGTTTTCTATAGCACACAAAAATCATCGAAATGGGGGATATGCGCGCTTCGGGGCTTGTTTGACCTTGAAACTGGATCGAAATGGCCGTGAGTAATAACCAAATGCATATCCAAGGTCTTGACGGACGTCCACAAATAATTTTGGCATTTTTGACGTCGGAATCTTGATCAACCAAAAAATGGTTTGCAACAGCACACGAAAATCATCGAAATGGGGGGTATGCAAGCTTCGGGGCTCGTTTGACCTTGAAATGGGTCGGAATGGCTGTGAGGGCCAATCGTATGCATATCCAAGGTCTTGAAGGACGTCCACAAATAATTTTGGCATTTTTGACATCGGAATCCGGATCTACCAAAAAAAGGTTTGCTATAGCACACGAAAATCATCGAAATAGGGGGTATGCGTGCTTTGGGGCTTGTTTGACCTTGAAAATCGGTTGGAATGGCCGTGAGGTCCAACCGGAAGCATAGCCAAGGATTTGACGGACGTCCACATATAAGTTTGGTATTTTTGACATTGGAATCTGGATCAACCAAAAAATGGTTTGCTATAGCACACGAAAATCGTTGAAATGGGGGGTATGTGCGCTTCGGGGCTCGTTTGAACTTGAAAATAGGTCGGAATGGATGTGAGGGACAACCGGATGTATAGACAAGGTTTTGACGGACTTCCACAAATAATTTTGGCATTTTTGACGTCGGAATCCGGATCACCCAAAAAATGGTTTGCTATAGCACACGAAAATCGTCGAAAGGGGGGGGTATGCGCTCTTCGGGGCTCGTTTGACCTTGAAAATGGGTTGGAATGGCCGTGAGGGCCAACAGGATGCATATCCAAGTTCTTGATGGACGTCCATAAATAATTTTGGCATTTTTGACGTCGGAATCCAGATCAACCAAAAAATGGTTTGCTATAGCACACGAAAATCATCGAAATAGGGGGT
>JABWTJ010000438.1:713755-724241 GCA_016801875.1 Solanum sitiens | reverse complement strand
GACGTCGGGATCCGGATCACCCAAAAAATGGTGTGCTATAGCACACGAAAAAACGTCGAAATGGGGGTATGCGCGCTTCGGGGCTATTTTGACCTTCAAAATGGGTTGGAATGGCCGTCAGGATTAATCAGATGCATAGCCAACATCTTGACGGACGTCCACAAAAATGTTTTGGCACTTTTGACGTCGAGATCCGGATCACCCAAAAAATGGTGTGCTATAGCACACGAAAAATCATCGAAATGGGGGTATGCGCGCTTCGGGGCTATTTTGACCTTCAAAATGGGTCGGAATGGACGTCAGGGCCAACCGGATGCATAGCCAACGTCTTGACGGACGTCCACAAAAAAGTTTGGCAGTTTTGACATCGGGATCCGAATCACCCAAAAAATGGTGTGCTATATCACACGAAAAATCGTCGAAATGGGGGTATGCGCGCTTCGGGGCTATTTTGACCTTGAAAATGTGTCGGAATGGCCGTCAGGGCAAACCGGATGCATAGCCAACGTCTTGACGGACGTCCACAAAAAATTTTGGAACTTTTGACGTCGGAATCCGGATCACCAAAAAAATGGTGTACTATAGCACACAAAAAATCATCGAAAAAGAGGGTATGCGCGCTTCGGGGCTATTTTGACCTTCAAAATGGGTCGGAATGGCCCTCAGGGCCAACCGGATTCATAACCAACATCTTGACGGACGTCCACAAAAAATTTTGGCACTTTTGACGTCGGGATCCGGATCACCCAAAAAATGGTGTGCTATAGCACACGAAAAATCGTCGAAATAGGGGTATGCGCGCTTCGGGGCGATTTTGAACCTTCAAAATGGGTCGGGAATGGACGTCAGGGGCCAACCGGAGGTGCATAGCCAACGTCTTGTGATGGGACGTCCACAAAAACTTTTGCAGTTGATGTCGGGATCCGGATCCCTAAAAAATGGTGTGCTATATCACACGAAAATCGCGAAATGGGGGTATATATACGCGCTTCGGGGCTATTTTGACCTTAAAAATGGGTCGGAATGGCCGTCAGGGCCAACCGTATGTATAGCCAACGTCTTGACGGACGTCCACAAAAATTTTTGGCACTTTTGACGTCGGGATCCGGATCACCCAAAAAATAGTGTGCTATAGCACACGAAAAATCATTGAAATGGGGGTATGCGCTTCGGGGCTATTTTGACCTTGAAAATGGGTCGGAATAAGAGTCAGGGCCAATCGGATGCATAGCCAACGTCTTGACGGACGTCCACAAAAAATGTTGGCACTTTTGACGTCGGGATCCGGATCACCCAAAAAATGGTGCTATAACACACGAAAAATCGTTGAAATGTGGGTATGGGCGCTTCGGGGCTATTTTGACCTTCAAAATGGGTCGGAATAGCCGTCAGGGCGTATGCGCGCTTCAGGGCTATCTTGACCTTCAAAATCGGTCGGAATGGCCGTCAGGGCCAACCGGATGCATAGCCAACGTCTTGACGGACGTCCACAAAAACTTTTGGCACTTTTGACGTCGGGATTCGGATCACCCAAAAAATGGTGTGCTATAGCACACGAAAAATCGTCGAAATAGGGGTATGCGCGCTTCGGGGCTATTTTGACCTTCAAAATGGGTCGAAATGGCCGTCAGTGCCAACCGGATGCATAGCCAACGTCTTGACGAACGTCCACAAAATTTTTTGGCACTTTTGACGTCGGGATCCGGATCACCAAAAAATGGTGTGCTATAGCACACGAAAAATCGTCGAAATAGGGGTATGCGCGCTTCGAGGCTATTTTGACCTTCAAAATGGGTCGGAATGGCCGTCAGGACCAACCGAATGCATAGCCAACGTCTTGACGGACGTCTATAAAAAGTTTTGGCACTTTTGACGTCGGGATCCGGATCACCCAAAAAATGGTGTGCTATAGCACACAAAAAGTTGTCGAAATGGGGGTATGCGCGCTTCAGGGCTATTTTGACCTTCAAAATGGGTCGAAATGGCCGTCAGGGCTAACCGGATGCATAGCCAACGTCTTGACAGACATCCACAAAAATTTTTTGGCACTTTTGACGTCGGGATCCGGATCACCCAAAAAATGGTGTGCTATAGCACACGAAAAATCGTCGAAATGGGGGTATGCGCGCTTCGGGGCTATTTTGACCTTCAAAATGGGTCGGAATGGCCGTCAGGGCCAACCAGATGCATAGCCAACGTTTTGACGGACGTCCACAAAAATTTTTGGCACTTTTGACTTCGGGATCCGGATCACTCAAAAAATGGTGTGCTATAGCACACGAAAAATCATCGAAATGGGGGTATGCACGCTTCGGGGCTATTTTGACCTTCAAAATGGGTCAGAATGGCCGTCAGGGCCAACCGGATGCATAGCCAACATCTTGACGGACGTCCACAAAAACTTTTGGCACTTTTGACATCGTGATCCGGATCACCCAAAAAATGGTCTACTATAGCACAAGAAAAATCGTCGAAATGGGGTATTCGCGCTTCGGGGCTATTTTGACCTTCAAAATGGGTCGGAATGGCCGTCAGGGCAAACCGGATGCATAGCCAACGTTTTGACGGACGTCCACAAAAATTTTTGGCACTTTTGACGTCGGGATCCTGATCACCCAAAAAATGATGTTCTATAGCACACGAAAAATCATAGAAATGGGGGTATGCGCGCTTCGGGGCTAATTTAACCTTCAAAATGGGTCGAAATGGCCGTCAGGGCCAACCAGATGCATACCCAACGTCTTAACGGACGTCCAAAAAATTTTTTGGCACTTTTGAAGTCGGGATCCGGATCACCCAAAAAATGGTGTGCTATAGCACATGAAAAATCGTCGAAATGGGGGTATGCGCGCTTCGAGGTTATTTTGACCTTCAAAATGGGTTCGAATGGCCTTCAGAGCCAATTGGATGCATAGCCAACGTCTTGACGGACGTCTACAAAAACTTTTGGCACTTTTGACATCGGGATCCGAATCACCCAAAAAATGGTGTGCTATAGCAAACAAAAAATCGTCGAAATGGGGGTATGCGCATTTCGGGGCTATTTTGACCTTCAAAATGGGTCGAAATGGCCGTCAGGGCCAACCGGATGCATAGCCAACGTCTTGACGGACGTCCACAAAAATCTTTGGCACTTTTGACGTCGGGATCCAGATCACCCAAATCGTCGAAATGGGGGTATGCGCACTTCGGGGCTATTTTTACCTTGAAAATGGGTCGTAATGGCCGTCAGTGCCAACCGGATGCATAGCCAACGTCTTGACGAACGTCCACAAAAGATTTTGGCACTTTTGACGTCGGGATCCGGATCACCCAAAAAATGGTGTGCTATAGCACACGAAAAATTGTCGAAATGGGGGTATGCGCGCTTCGGGGCTATTTTGACCTTGAAAATGGGTTGGAATGGCCGTCAGTGCCAACCGGATGCATAGCCAACGTCTTGACGGACGTCCACAAAAAATTTTGGAACTTTTGACGTCGGAATCCGGATCACCAAAAAAATGGTGTGCTATAGCACACAAAAAATCATCGAAAAAGAGGGTATGCGCGCTTCGGGGCTATTTTGACCTTCAAAATGTGTCGGAATGGCCCTCAGGGCCAACCGGATGCATAGCCAACGTCTTGACGGACGTCCACAAAAATCTTTGGCACTTTTGACGTCGGGATCCAGATCACCCAAAAAAGGGTGTGCTATAGCACACGAAAAATCGTCGAAATGGGGGTATGCGCACTTCGGGGCTATTTTTACCTTGAAAATGGGTCGTAATGGCCGTCAGTGCCAACCGGATGCATAGCCAACGTCTTGACGAACGTCCACAAAAGATTTTGGCACTTTTGACGTCGGGATCCGGATCACCCAAAAAATGGTGTGCTATAGCACACGAAAAATTGTTGAAATGGGGGTATGCGCGCTTCGGGGCTATTTTGACCTTGAAAATGGGTTGGAATGGCCGTCAGTGCCAACCGGATCCATAACCAACGTCTTGATGGACGTCCACAAAAAAGTTTGGCACTTTTGACATCGGGATCTGGATCACCCAAAAAAGGGTGTGCTACAGCACACAAAAAATCATCGAAATGGGGGTATGCGCGCTTCGGGGCTATTTTGACCTTCAAAATGGTTTGGAATGGCCGTCAGGGCCAACCGGATGCATAGCCAACGTCTTGACGGACGTCCACAAAAAATTTTGGCACTTTTGACATCGGGATCCGGATCACCCAAAAATTGGTGTGCTATAGCACACGAAAAATCGTCGAAATAGGGGTATGCGCGCTTCGGGGCTATTTTGACCTTCAAAATGGGTCGGAATGGACATCAGGGCCAACCGGATGCATAGCCAATGTCTTGATGGACGTCCACAAAAACCTTTGGCAGTTTTGATGTCGGGATCCGGATCACCCAAAAAATGGTGTGCTATATCACACGAAAAATCATCGAAATGGGGGTATACGCGCTTCGGGGCTATTTTGACCTTCAAAATGGGTCGGAATGGGCGTCAGGGCCAACTGTATGTATAGCCAACGTCTTGACGGACGTCCACAAAAATTTTTGGCACTTTTGACGTCGGGATCCGGATCACCCAAAAAATAGTGTGCTATAGCACACGAAAAATCATTGAAATGGGGGTATGCGCTTCGGGGATATTTGACCTTGAAAATGGGTCGGAATGACAGTCAGGGCCAATCGGATGCATAGCCAACGTCTTGACGGACGTCCACAAAAAATGTTGGCACTTTTGATGTCGGGATCTGGATCACCCAAAAAATGGTGCTATAGCACACGAAAAATCGTCGAAATGTGGGTATGGGCGCTTCGGGGCTATTTTGACCTTCAAAATGGGTCAAAATAGCCGTCAGGGCGTATGCGCGCTTCAGGGCTATCTTGACCTTCAAAATCGGTCGGAATGGCCGTCAGGGCCAACCGGATGCATAGCCAACGTCTTGACGGACGTCCACAAAAAGTTTTGGCACTTTTGACGTCGGGATCCGGATCACCCAAAAAATGGTGTGCTATAGCACACGAAAAATCGTCGAAATAGGGGTATGCGCGCTTCGGGGCTATTTTGACCTTCAAAATGGGTCGAAATGGCCGTCAGGGCCAACCGGATGCATAGCCAACGTCTTGACGAACGTCCACAAAACTTTTTGGCACTTTTGATGTCGGGATCCGGATCATCCAAAAACTTTTGTGCTATAGCACACGAAAAATCGTCGAAATGGGGGTATGCGCGCTTTGGGGCTATTTTGACCTTCAAAATGGGTCGGAATGGCCGTCAGGGCCAACCGGATCCAAAACCAACGTCTTGACGGACGTCCACAAAAATTTTTGGCAATTTTGACGTCGGGATCCGGATCACCCAAAAAATGGTGTGCTATAGCACACAAAAAGTCGTCGAAATGGGGGTATGCGCGCTTCAGGGCTATTTTGACCTTCAAAATGGGTCGAAATGGCCGTCAGGGCTAACCGGATGCATAGCCAACGTCTTGACAGACATCCACAAAATTTTTTTGGCACTTTTGACATTGGGATCCGGATCACCCAAAAAATGGTGTGCTGTAGCACACGAAAAATTGTCGAAATGGGGTATGCACGCTTCGGGGCTATTTTGACCTTCAAAATGGGTCAGAATGGACGTCAGGGCCAACCGGATGCATATCCAACGTCTTGACGGACGTCCACAAAAAATTTTGGCAGTTTTGACGTCGGGATCCGGATCACCCAAAAAATGGTGTGCTATATCACACGAAAAATTGTCGAAATGGGGGTATGCGCGCTTCGGGGCTATTTTGACCTTCAAAATGGGTCGGAATGGCCGTCAGGGCCAACCGGATGCATAGCCAACGTCTTGACGGACGTCCATAAAAATTTTTGGCACTTTTGACGTCGGGATCCGGATCACCCAAAAAATGGTGTGCTATAGCACACGAAAAAACGTCGAAATGGGGGTATGCGCGCTTCGGGGCTATTTTGACCTTCAAAATGGGTTGGAATGGCCGTCAGGATTAATCAGATGCATAGCCAACATCTTGACGGACGTCCACAAAAATGTTTTGGCACTTTTGACGTCGAGATCCGGATCACCCAAAAAATGGTGTGCTATAGCACACGAAAAATCATCGAAATGGGGGTATGCGCGCTTCGGGGCTATTTTGACCTTCAAAATGGGTCGGAATGGACGTCAGGGCCAACCGGATGCATAGCCAACGTCTTGACGGACGTCCACAAAAAAGTTTGGCAGTTTTGACATCGGGATCCGAATCACCCAAAAAATGGTGTGCTATATCACACGAAAAATCGTCGAAATGGGGGTATGCGCGCTTCGGGGCTATTTTGACCTTGAAAATGTGTCGGAATGGCCGTCAGGGCCAACCGGATGCATAGCCAACGTCTTGACGGACGTCCACAAAAAATTTTGGAACTTTTGACGTCAGAATCCGGATCACCAAAAAAATGGTGTACTATAGCACACAAAAAATCATCAAAAAAGAGGGTATGCGCGCTTCGGGGCTATTTTGACCTTCAAAATGGGTCGGAATGGCCCTCAGGGCCAACCGGATTCATAGCCAACATCTTGACGGACGTCCACAAAAAATTTTGGCACTTTTGACGTCGGGATCCGGATCACCAAAAAAATGGTGCTATAGCACACGAAAAATCGTCGAAATGTGGGTATGGGCGCTTCGGGGCTATTTTGACCTTCAAAATGGGTTGGAATAGCCGTCAGGGCGTATGCGCGCTTCAGGGCTATCTTGACCTTCAAAATCGGTCGGAATGGCCGTCAGGGCCAACCGGATGCATAGCCAACTTCTTGACGGACGTCCACAAAAAGTTTTGGCACTTTTGACGTCGGGATCCGGATCACCCAAAAAATGGTGTGCTATAGCACACGAAAAATCGTCGAAATAGGGGTATGCGCGCTTCGGGGCTATTTTGACCTTCAAAATGGGTCGAAATGGCCGTCAGGGCCAACCGGATGCATAGCCAACGTCTTGACGAACGTCCACAAAACTTTTTGGCACTTTTGATGTCGGGATCCGGATCATCCAAAAACTTTTGTGCTATAGCACACGAAAAATCGTCGAAATGGGGGTATGCGCGCTTTGGTGTTTTTTTGACCTTCAAAATGGGTCGGAATGGCCGTCAGGGCCAACCGGATCCATAACCAACGTCTTGACGGACGTCCACAAAAAATTTTGGCACTTTTGACGTCGGGATCAGGATCACCCAAAAAATGGTGTGCTATAGCACATAAAAAGTCGTCGAAATGGGGGTATGCGCGCTTCAGGGCTATTTTGACCTTCAAAATGGGTCGAAATGGCCGTCAGGGCTAACCGGATGCATAGCCAACGTCTTGACAGACGTCCACAAAAAGTTTTTGGCACTTTTGACGTCGGGATCCGGATCACCCAAAAAATGGTGTGCTATAGCACACGAAAAATCGTCGAAATGGGGGTATGCGCGCTTCGGGGCTATTTTTGAACGCGTCAAAATGGGCGGAATGGACGTCAGGGCAACAGATGCAGATCCAATGGCTTGATGGCGTCCACAAAAAATGTGGCAGGTTTGACGTTCGGGATCCGGATACACGCCAAAAAATGGTGTGCATATCACACAAAAATGTCTCCAATGGGGGTAATGCGCGCTTCGCGGGCATTTTGACCTTGAAAATGGGGTCGGAATGGCGTCAGGGCCAACCGGATCCATAGCCAACGTCTGGGACGACGTCCATAAAGATTGTTTGGCAGGCTTGGTTTACGGTGACCGGGACCGGAGGATCACACCCAAAGAAGTGGTGGTGTGGGCTATAGCACACGGTAAAGAGGGGAGACGGGAGGGTCGAAATGGGGGTATGCGCGCTTCGGGGCTATTTTGACCTTCAAAATGGGTTGGAATGGCCGTCAGGATTAATCGGATGCATAGCCAACGTCTTGACGGACGTCCACAAAAATGTTTTGGCACTTTTGACGTCGAGATCCGGATCACCCAAAAAATGGTGTGCTATATCACACGAAAAATCATCGAAATGGGGGTATGCGCGCTTCTAGGCTATTTTGACCTTCAAAATGGGTCGGAATGGACGTCAGGGCCAACCGGATGCATAGCCAACGTCTTGACGGATGTCCACAAAAAAGTTTGGCAGTTTTGACATCGGGATCCGAATCACCCAAAAAATGGTGTGCTATATCACACGAAAAATCGTCAAAATGGGGGTATGCGCGCTTTGGGGCTATTTTGTCCTTCAAAATGGGTCGAAATGGCCATCAGTGCCAATCGGATGCATATCCAACGTCTTGATGGACGTCCATAAAAATTTTTGGCACTTTTGATGTCGGGATCCGGATCACCCAAAAAATGGTGTGCTATAGCACACGAAAAATCGTCGAAATGGGGGTATGCGCGCTTCGGGGCTATTTTGACCTTCAAAATGGGTCGGAATGGCCGTCAGGGCCAACCGAATGTATAGCCAACGTCTTGATGGACGTCTATAAAAAGTATTGGCACTTTTGACGTCGGGATCCGGATCACCCAAAAAATGGTGTGCTATAGCACACAAAAAGTCGTCGAAATGGGGGTATGCGCGCTTCAGGGCTATTTTGACCTTCAAAATGGGTCAAAATGGCCGTCAGGGCTAACCGGATGCATAGCCAACGTCTTGACAGACGTCCACAAAAATATTTTGGCACTTTTGATGTCGGGATCCGGATCACCCAAAAAATGGTGTGCTATAGCACACGAAAAATCGTCGAAATGGGGGTATGCGCGCTTCGGGGCTATTTTGACTTCAAAAGGGGGCGGAATGGCCGTCAGGGCCAACCAGATGCATAGCCAACGTTTTGACGGACGTCCACAAAATTTTTTGGCACTTTTGACTTCGGGATCCGAATCACTCAAAAAATGGTGTGCTATAGCACACGAAAAATCATCGAAATGGGGGTATGCACGCTTCGGGGCTATTTTGACCTTCAAAATGGGTCAGAATGGCCGTCAGGGCCAATCGGATGCATAGACAACATCTTGACGGACGTCCACAAAAACTTTTGGCACTTTTGACGTCGTGATCCGGATCACCCAAAAAATGGTCTGCTATAGCACAAGAAAAATCGTCGAAATGGGGTATGCGCGCTTCGGGGCTATTTTGACCTTCAAAATGGGTCGGAATGGCCGTCAGGGCAAACCGGATGCTAGCCAATGGTTTACGGACGTCCACAAAAATTGTTTTGCACTTGTCTTTTGACGTCGGGATCCGCATCACTCAAAAAATGGTGTGCTTAGCACACAAAAACAAATCATCGAAATGGGTATGCGCTTCGGGGGCTATTTTGACCTTGAAAATGGGTCGGAATGGCCGTGAGGTCTGACCGGATATATTGCCAAGGTCTTGACGACGTCCACAAAAAAATTTGGCACTTTTGACATCGGGATCCGGATCACCCAAAAAATGGTGTGCTATAGCACATGAAAAATCGTCGAAATGGGGGTATGCGTGCTTTGGGGCTATTTTGACCTTGAAAATGGGTCGGAATGGCCGTGCGGGCCAACCGGATTCATAGACAAGGTCTTGACGGACGTCCACAAATTTTTTTGGCACTTTTGACGTCGGGATCCGGATCACCCAAAAAATGGTGTGCTATAGCACACGAAAAATCGTCGAAATGGGGGTATGCGCGCTGCGGGGCTATTTTGACCTTGAAAATGGGTCGGAATGGCCGTGAGTGCCAACCGGATGCATAGCCAAGGTCTTGACGGACGTCCACAAAAATATTTGGCACTTTTGACGTCGTGATCCGGATCACCCAAAAAATGGTGTGCTATAGCACACGAAAAATCGTCGAAATGGGGGTATGCGCGCTTCGGGGCTATTTTGACCTTCAAAATGGGTCGGAATGGCCGTGAGTTCCAACCGGATGCATATCCAAGGTCTTGACGGACGTCCACAAAAATATTTGGCACATTTGACGTCGGGATCCGGATCACCCAAAAAATGGTGTGCTATATAGCACACGAAAAATCTTCGAAATAGGGGTATGCGCGCTTCGGGGCTATTTTGACCTTGAAAATGGGTCGGAATGGCCGTGAGTTCCAACCGGATGCATAGCCAAGGTCTTGACGGACGTCCACAAAAATATTTGGCACTTTTGACGTCGGGATCCGGATCACCCAAAAATGGTGTGCTATAGCACACGAAAAATCATCGAAATGGGGGTATGCGCGCTTCGGGGCTATTTTGACCTTGAAAATGGGTCGGAATGGCCGTGAGTGCTAAGAGGATGCATAGCCAAGGTCTTGACGGACGTCCACAAAAATGTTTGGCACTTTTGACGTCGAAATCCGGATCACCCAAAAAAGGTGTGCTATAGCACACGAAAAATCGTCGAAATGGGGGTATGCGCGCTTCGGGGCTATTTTGACCTTGAAAATGGGTCGGAATGGCCGTGAGTGCCAACCGGATGCATAGCCAAGGTCTTGACGGACGTCCACAAAAAT
>JABWTJ010000438.1:0-45196 GCA_016801875.1 Solanum sitiens | reverse complement strand
TTAGCACGAAATTCACCATCAAAACGTCATCAAACCTTAAGGTATGGGATCTAATTCACCTTTGAGATTCTTTCCTCAAAGGGTTCCTTCAAAGCTTTTTCCAAAAAGTTGAGTTTCTTATGGGTTTCATCCAAATCCGAATTTGATCATGTGAATTGAGTTAATTATGTATTCTTTGGGTTAGAATGAGTAGATTATCATGAATTGTAACTTGATTATGGTGAATGGAAGTAGTTTGATCTAGATTGTGGGTGATGACCCCTAACCCTTAATCCTAAATGTTGAATTGATATGGATTAGGTTGAGTTTGATAGAATTGATCTCATAATTAGTTAAATGGTCTTTAATGATTGTCATTGCATTGATTATGGGTCTATTATGATGAATTGAAGTTCTTCACACCTATGTTCTTGAATATTGAATCTAAGTTAAGAAGATACACTTGAGATCAGGTTACTAAGCTTTGATGTAGTATTGCTTCATAGTATAGTGCTTCTCCTTGATTAGTTCTTGTGATTTATTATTGAATTACATCGATGTGATGATCTAAGATTGGTTGATCTATGGGTTGATGGTAAGGCCCTTTATTGATAGACTAGGGAGGAGTATTGGTAAGTCTTGATGATCCTAGCCTTTACTTCAAATTATGGTTAATTGTCATCAAGTGATAATGTTATGTTGAAGTATGCTTTGATTGATGTGATAAGTTGATATGATACATGAACTTATATGCTTAGGTTGGTTGTGAGGTTGCTAAGTGTAATGTAATATAGGGATGTTGTTCGATGTGCCCTATTATGATGAGATGTACGAGCGTTGACTTCACCTATATGGATTGTTAATGAAAGGACTAATTCTCATACAATTCTTATTTGAGCTATAATGATGATATACAAGGGATTGACCCGTCTATCTAATTAAATTGAGAAGATTAATAAAGATAAAAGGCTTCTCTACAAATGGGGACTTAGCTTAGCACCGAGCGAACTTGACAATTGAGAGGTGTTGACTTCCCTTAGAGGAATATTCACCATTTGTTCCTTATAGAGTGTTGACTTCCCTTAGAGGAATACTCACCTATGGATCTACATGAAGTGTTGACTTTCCTTGAGAAATATTCACTCATGAATTCTCATGAGATGAGGCCCCATTACCGAATGGTATATAGAGGGAATACCTATCTCTTAGTTCTTGAACTATGTTGCCACCATAGGATACTAGCTAGTGGATCCACCTAGATAGCTATGTTCACGTTAGGTTCTACCTTGGCCGGTAGACCACCTTCCATCGGTGTAAGGTTTCATGATACCGGATTCCACATTCGATTATGTGGTCTATGTCGGTTAAGGCCAATGTTCCCTAAATTAAAATGAATGAATGAATAAGGTATAGGCTAATCAAAGTAACTTGAGAGGTTGGCTATAGCTTAGGTAGGGGTATCGGACTCTACCTACGCCTTGCACTAGTTTGCCTTGATAGGAACTTTGAGAGGTCAATATTATGCATGTAAGGCGATAGTATGATGTAAATGGTTGGTATGTTGAGTAACATGCTTATGAATATAATGTTGTTATCTTTGCTTGAAGAAGGATGTATCATGACATGACGAGTATGTTGGTAAGTAGATTGCTAATTGTAGTCTTGGTAGGTTACTTGATTGAGTAGGAGATATGGTAATTTTACTTGATTATTGCACTTGTGACTTATTGAAGGTTATCATTAGTATGCTTTGCTTTGCTATGGTTTAATTTCATATGTAGTCTATTATGTTTTCATAAATGTCCCTTTCTAAATATATTTGATTGGTAATTGTATATGAGATTCCATACTTAGTACATGTGGAGTACTAATCCCTTTTCTTTCCCTTTTCCCAACCATTTTAGGTTCGGGTCGTTGAGCTTGATCCAAATTGCTAGGAAGGAAGACTTGGGTATTTTGCCATCTAAGTGGTAGGTCCTCACTCTCTCGAGGACGTGGCCGATATCTCTCTTTATGATGTGTAGATACTATGATTCTATGTTGACTCCGTTATTCTCTTGAGACGATGTAGTAGACAGCCTATATGCGGCTTCTTTCATTTGATGTAGGGCTATGCCCAAGACTTATTGTAATCGATAGATGGTCTATGAGATGAGACGGTTTTATGACTATTATTTTCTAAATATATAAGTGTATGAAATAAAAGTAGAAGACTAAGTAATCTTCGTATATGAACAAGTCTATGTATACTTGATATATATAATTATGTGTATGTAGAGGTCTATGTAAACCTCCGAGTAGTTTTAGATAAAAAGTTTTAAATTATTTCTGATTTTTAGTCGATGAATGCCATGACGAAGCTAAGAGGCTTGTCTTAGTCCTCCGAGAGGACGACGACGCCGGTTACGTCTAGGGGGTAAACCCGGATTTTCAACTAATAAAAGGTATGGTGATCTTCATCTCTAGTTATCTTTTCATCTAGAGAGCCATTCTTAATGTTTTTCAAAGAAAGTTTATAATCAAAGTTCTTCTTCTCCAATCTAGCCATGGGTTCTTTCTCAAAACGTTTTTAATGATTAAATCATGATGAATTGAAGTTAATACAGTGATTTGAATGTTATTTCACTCCAATTGCATGATGAACCCATGTTCCTTCCAAAATTGGTTTAGCTCTTTCATGGGCTTTGTGATCTTGACTTGTTATCGATTGAACTATGATTCTCTTACGTTGAGGTGATGGTATATACTGTTATTTACATGAATTTATGTTGAATTGATGTTGAATGATGCATGAGGATTAATGTATGAAGATTTGAGCATGTTTAGCCTAGTTTTCTATAGTTCACTTTAACATTGGTTTTCTTGTGATCTAAAGTGAATTTCGATTAAGTTGTGGTTCTTGTAGCTACTGTTTTAGGTTAATACCATGGTTGAATTGTGGATATAAATCATGTATGACTAAAGTAGAAAAGGCTTGGTTTGAATTAATCTAGGCTCTTCTTGTCTATGAAGTTGTAACTTGTGATCTTAACGTTAGGTTAGTCGCTATAAGAATTGATTATGGTTAATGTCTATAGCTGCTGCCTATAATGAAGTATGAGGATGAATTATATGTAATTAATACAATATGGGTCAATTCATGATAGGTTGAATATGATTAACCTATGTAAACTTACTTTCCATGAACTCCCTATATAAAGTATGCTTGTATCGACCTTAATGGCAAATTGTAGTAGTGTCTCATCTAGACTATGATTTCATTAGCTACTGCCTTAGGGTGATATGATTCATGAAATATGACCTATAATCCATATAAATGAAATTGATTAATGATCTATGTTATTCTACTTTCCTAGTATGTTGATATGTTGTATTATGTTATGGTAAAATCATGTAGTGACTTGTACATGGTTTCTTATATGTTTAAAGTACATTTAGCTACTGCCATATATGTGTTTTATTGATGAATAAGGTGTATTGATCAATGATGATCAAAGGATGAGAATTTGGTAAGAATGCTTATTCTCTTTACTCTTCTACTTCTCTATTCCTTATAGTAATGTTGATGAAGCCTTGTATGGCATTGTGTGGTATGGTCCACTTATGGTGGCGGTGTTTACTTTATTGTCATTATATATGTGTTGACCATGGCCATGAAGGCAAATTGATGAACTTATGAACATGTGCTTAAAATGATACTATGAGAAGCTTATGCCTACTTTCCTATTCTAGTTGTGAATTAGGTTATGTGGCTATTGTATGGGCATGTGTATAATCATGTTAGGGTGTTGTATAGGTGCTTCTATTGATGTGCTAAAGTGGTTAATAGCCTCTACCCATGTATCCCTTATATGGAAGTATAAATAGCTAAAGTTAGGAGTCTTGACTTCATGGTATATATTGTCATGTCTCCTATGCTATTACGTGTTGTGTGCTATGTGCTTGAAGTATAATATGGTCAAGTAAGTGTGGCTGACTTAAGATGTTATTGATGGCCATTACGTGATCATGTTGGTAAATGTACACACACTCTCACTTACATGCATATTACAAGTAGTATAAGTCATTGTGTCTAAATGAAAGGTAGTTCTCATATTCACTAGTGTCTACTACTATGCATACTAAGGTGATGTATGAATGTATGATTTGTATTCCCTTACTAGGATGACTTGATAGGTGTACTAGTATGGACAAGGGTATGGGACTTTGTCTATGCATTGCACATGTATATCTTGATAGGATAGTTCCTAGGTTTGGTTCTTATGCATATGAAGGATGATTATATGAACATGTTATGAATATGATATGATGAAGTATGAATGTGTATAGTGTCTTAGTAGGTTTATATGAAAGGATTGCTCATATAGTTATGCCTATAGACTTATGCATTGATATATGAACATGTGTGACTTGATGTGTTATGTGAAAGGTTTGCTCACATCTATATATACACTCACACACATGGATGATCTAGCTAGGGAGAAGAGGTCCAACTAGGAGGGCCCAAGAATACTCCAAAACTAGATAGGTGCTTGAATATGCTATAAGCATATGAATGATGAATATCCTAAGACTATGTTTTATAAACAAAGTGTAATAAAGGCTTTTCAATAAAGGGAACTTAGCTTAGCACCGAGTGAACTTGACATTGAGAGGTGTTGACTTCCCTTAGAGGAATATTTCACCATTTGTCCCTTATAGAGTGTTGACTTCCCTTAGAGGAATAATCACCTATGGACCTACGTATGGACTTCCCTTAGAGGAATACTCACCTATGTACTTACATGAAGTGTTGACCCTTGAGGAATATTCACTCATGTTATCTCATGAGGTGAGGCCCCATTACCAAATGGTATATAGAGGGAATACCTATCTCTTAGTTCCATAAACTATGCTTGCCACATAGGATCTAGCAAAGTGAATTCACTTGATATGCTAGCATGTATGTTAATGTTCTACCTTGGCTAGGTAGTAACACCTTCCTTTGGTGTAAGGCTCTACAACACCAAATTCCATGATTAGCACCCATGGTCTTAGTGTCGGTTAAGGCTATGGTTTCCCTAAAGTAAAATGGACAATGGAAGTAATTGAATAGGATCCTAACTAGGAGGACTTAAGGTAAGTTACTTAGGATAGGTGGAAGTAATGAACCCATCTAGACATTGCACAAGTGACTCCTTAGGAAGTCTTAGGAAGGTTCTCTAATGCATATGATTATGTATGTGTCCTTTATGTATGATGTTGTAGTCTTGGTTTGACTATGTTTATGTTGTACTATACTTCTATGATGGCATGTGTTGTCTTGTGTAGATACTATATATGGTATTCTCTTATGTTCCTAAGGTGATGCATTGCACCAAGTATCCCTAAAGGATTACTTAGGAGATTAATGAATTGAAAGAAAGAGTTAAATGCTAAGAAGGGTGAGTTCACTATAAAGTGACCTTTATGTGCACTTATATTCTATATGTGCTTTCATATGATGATTGGCCTTTGATTGTGTTTCTATGACGTATGTGGATGATATAAATGATGTTAACAAAGGTTTTATGATGATTTACTCAAAATGGCATGAAGTATGATTTCAAGGAAATGTCCCTTTTAAATGCATGTTTTTGCATGGTTGCCATACTTAGTACATTCTTGTGCTAATCCCATTCTTCTTTACTTTTTACACAAAGTGTAGGTATTGGAATGCTTAAAGGAGGTCTATGATCGAGAAGCTTGATAGGTGTTTTCTCAAGCTCAAGGAAAGGAAATCCTTAAGTTCAAGGATGTCCTACTTATGTCTTTAATATGAAGTCTTTAAATATTGTATAGTTATGTAAGGTATCGTATGGGCCGTGTCCCTAATGTATTCTAAAGTTATTGAGTCTAAGATGGCAAAGAGACTTAGAGTCTAAATATGTATTATGACTTATGTTATATATATATAAATGAGATAAGGTGTCTATAGCCTAACATGTTTGTCTTATCGTTATAAGGTCCTAAAATGCCTTATTATGTCATATAGAGTCAGTGTGCAAAGTTTGAAGTGATTTGGAAGTCGAACGTCAAGGGACGTCCAAGACGTTCGACGAATAGTCGCTAATGTGCCTCATGTGTGTATGCATGCCTAAATTTTGTGAACTGAGTCAAATAAGTATTGAAATGGTGTTAAATGATATTTAATGTTATTGTATGAAGTTTCGTAAAGTTTGGAGGTCAAACGCCCAAGAACGTCCAAGGCGTTCGAAAGATAGCCCCTGAGACGTTCATCGTATGTCATGTTGGGGTCAAGGCTGTTTGGACGTCTTGTAGGTGTTTGTTTTGGATGAAACTTATGTGGTAGGTCTATAACATGTTAAGGTTTGTAATCGCGTTGGAAACGTCCGGGTACGACTTCTAAAGGGCCCCACAAGAGGCCCCAAAAGAAGGACCTCAAGGCTGCCTAAACACTGCCTGGGCAGTGTCTCTTGACGGACCCAATGACGGACCGTTGGGACCCCAACGGACCGTCAAGCAGGTCCCGTCGAAGGAGACTTGCCTTGGGCAGGTTGTGAGCCAAGAAATTGGCCAAGTGTCCTGCGACGGAAGGCTGCCACGGCCCGTCATGGCCACGACGCCCCGTCGAGGACCTCGTCGCAAGCTGCCTGCGAGTTGGCTGCCTGCGTGCTGCCACTTAAAGGGGTGAATGGTAAATTCACCCCACGTCCTAACCTGACTATAATAGGTTTAATTAAGTGATTTTAGGTATATATAAGCCATCCAAAACGTGATTTACCCATTCTGAAATCCCCTCACTCAAATTGAACCCTTCCTCTCCAAAAATATTCTCTCTAGAAACCCCCATGGTTTTTGAAGCTCAAGAACAGCTTGTAGAAGGGATTCTCATGGTTTATTCATCAATTTTTATGGGTCTTCATGAAGATTAAGGTATGGTGATCCTTCATCTCTAAGTAACCTTTCACTTGGAGAGTTCTTCTCAATGTTTTTCAAAGAAATCTTATGAACAAGTTTCTAATCTTCCAATCTAGCCATGGGTTCTTTCTCAAAACGTTTTTAATGATTAAATCATGATGAATTGAAGTTAATACAGTGATTTGAATGTTATTTCACTCCAATTGCATGATGAACCCATGTTCCTTCCAAAATTGGTTTAGCTCTTACATGGGCTTTGTGATCTTGACTTGTTATCGATTGAACTATGATTCTCTTACGTTGAGGTGATGGTATATACTGTTATTTACATTAATTTATGTTGAATTGATGTTGAATGATGCATGAGGATTAATGTATGAAGATTTGAGCATGTTTAGCCTAGTTTTCTATAGTTCACTTTAACATTGGTTTTCTTGTGATCTAAAGTGAATTTCGATTAAGTTGTGGTTCTTGTAGCTACTGTTTTAGGTTAATACCATGGTTGAATTGTGGATATAAATCATGTATGACTAAAGTAGAAAAGGCTTGGTTTGAATTAATCTAGGCTCTTCTTGTCTATGAAGTTGTAACTTGTGATCTTAACGTTAGGTTAGTCGCTATAAATTGATTATGGTTAATGTCTATAGCTGCTGCCTATAATGAAGTATGAGGATGAATTATATGTAATTAATACAATATGGGTCAATTCATGATAGGTTGAATATGATTAACCTATGTAAACTTACTTTCCATGAACTCCCTATATAAAGTATGCTTGTATCGACCTTAATGGCAAATTGTAGTAGTGTCTCATCTAGACTATGATTTCATTAGCTACTGCCATATATGTGTTTTATTGATGAATAAGGTGTATTGATCAATGATGATCAAAGGATGAGAATTTGGTAAGAATGCTTATTTTCTTTACTCTTCTACTTCTCTATTCCTTATAGTAATGTTGATGAAGCCTTGTATGGCATTGTGTGGTATGGTCCACTTATGGTGGCGGCGTTTACTTTATTGTCATTATATATGTGTTGACCATGGCCATGAAGGCAAATTGATGAACTTATGAACATGTGCTTAAAATGATACTATGAGAAGCTTATGCCTACTTTCCTATTCTAGTTGTGAATTAGGTTATGTGGCTATTGTATGGGCATGTGTATAATCATGTTAGGGTGTTGTATAGGTGCTGCTATTGATGTGATAAAGTGGTTAAATAACCTTTACCCATGTATCCCTTATATGGAAGTGTAAATAGCTAAAGTTAGGAGTCTTGATTACATGGTATATATTGTCATGTCTCCTATGCTATTACGTGTTGTGTGCTATGTGCTTGAAGTATAATGTGGTCAAGTAAGTGTGGCGGACTTAAGATGTTATTGATAGCCATTATGTGATCATGTTGGTCAATGTACACACACTCTCACTTACATGCATATTACAAGTAGTATAAGTCATTGTGTCTAAATGAAAGGTAGTTCTCATATTCACTAGTGTCTACTACTATGCATACTAAGGTGATGTATGAATGTATGATTTGTATTCCCTTACTAGGATGACTTGATAGGTGTACTAGTATGGACAAGGGTATGGGACTTTGTCTATGCATTGCACATGTATATCTTGATAGGATAGTTCCTAGGTTTGGTTCTTATGCATATGAAGGATGATTATATGAACATGTTATGAATATGATATGATGAAGTATGAATGTGTATAGTGTCTTAGTAGGTTTATATGAAAGGATTGCTCATATAGTTATACCTATAGACTTATGCATTGATATATGAAAGTGTGTGACTTGATGTGTTATGTGAAAGGTTTTCTCACATATATATATATATACACTCACACACATGAATGATGATCTAGGGACCTTGAGAGGGGTGCCCAAGAATGCTATGAATTCTAGATAGGTGCTTGAATATGCTATAAGCATATAAGTGATGGATATTCTAAAGCTTATGTTTTATAAACAAAGGTAATAAAGGCTTTTCAATAAAGGGAACTTAGCCTAGCTCCGAGTGAACTTGACATTGAGAGGTGTTGACTTCCCTTAGAGGAATATTTCACCATTTGTCCCTTATAGAGTGTCGACTTCCCTTAGAGGAATAATCACCTATGGACCTACGTATGGTGTCGACTTCCCTTAGAGGAAAATTCACCTATGTACTTACATGAAGTGTTGACTTTCCTTGAGGAATATTCACTCATGTTATCTCATGAGGTGAGGCCCCATTACCAAATGGTATATAGAGGGAATACCTATCTCTTAGTTCCATAAACTATGCTTGCCACATAGGATCTAGCAAAGTGAATTCACTTGATATGCTAGCATGTATGTTAATGTTCTACCTTGGCTAGGTAGTAACACCTTCCTTTGGTGTAGGGCTCTACAACACCAAATTCCATGATTAGCACCCATGGTCTTAGTGTCAGTTAAGGCTATGGTTTCCCTAAAGGTAAAATGGACAATGGAAGTAATTGAATAGGATCCTAACTAGGAGGACTTAAGGTAAGTTACTTAGGATAGATGGAAGTAATGAACCCATCTAGACATTGCACAAGTGACTCCTTAGGAAGTCTTAGGAAGGTTCTCTAATGCATATGATTATGTATGTGTCCTTTATGTATGATGTTGTAGTCTTGGATTGACTATGTTTATGTTGTACTATACTTCTATGATGGCATGTGTTGTCTTGTGTAGATACTATATATGGTATTCTCTTATGTCCCTAAGGTGATGCATTACACCAAGTATCCCTAAAGGATTATTTAGGAGATTAATGAATTGAAAGAAAGAGTTAAATGCTAAGAAGGGTGAGTTCACTACAAAGTGACCTTTATGTGCACTTATTTTCTATATGTGCTTTCATATGATGATTGGCCTTTGATTGTGTTTCTATGACGTATGTGGATGATATAAATGATGTTAACAAAGGTTTTATGATGATTTACTCAAAATGGCATGAAGTATGATTTTAAGGAAATGTCCCTTTTAAATGCATGTTTTTGCATGGTTGCCATACTTAGTACATTCTTGTGCTAATCCCATTCTTCTTTACTTTTTACACAAAGTGTAGGTTATGGAAGGCTTAAAGGAGATCTTTGATTGAGGAGCTTGATAGGTGTTTTTCTCAAGCTCAAGGAAAGGAATCCTTAAGTTCAAGGATGTCCTACTTATGTCTTTAATATGAAGTCTTTAAATATTGTATAGTTATGTAAGGTATCGTATGGGCCGTGTCCCTAATGTATTCTAAAGTTATTGAGTCTAAGATGGCAAAGAGACTTAGAGTTTAAATATGTATTATGACTTTTGTTTTATATATATACGATGTGATGTTTCTAGCATATGATGTGCTATGAAAAGTTTTAAATTTTCTGCTAAATTTACTATGCCAATGCAATGAATGATATGAGAGGCTTGTCTTAGACCTCCGAGAGGTCGACGACGCCGGTTACAATCCAAGATTGTACCCTATCTTCTAGGGTATGCTTTTGGGTTGTGACAAACTTGGTATCAGAGCATGAGGTTTATAAATCGGTTTTAGGTTCTAAAAAGTCTCATATTGCCATGTCTAGTAGAGTCTCGTATCATTGGTGGTGAGTCACGACACATTCAATGGTACAAGAGGCTATAGGACGATAGAGTTTCCCTTCTTCATCAATCTCATATCGTGCCATAGAACTTAATTCTATAAGATCTCTCTGTTATGTTTTCTTGTCCGGTGGTCTTTTAGATGTGATTGCTTGGATGAGAGTTCTCTATGCTTGGGGGAGAAAAGGCGAGTTTGAAATGCTTATCCTTGTTTTATGGTTTGAATGAGTATGTGTGAAGGTGACATTTGTCCTTATTTGATGATGTATATACTAACTAAGGCGACTTGAAGGGTTAACTAGACTTAGGTAGGGGTATGGGACTCTACCTATGTCTTGCACTAGTTTTCCTTGATGGAGACCTTAGGAGGGTAATACTATGTATGTGTATGATGATAAATGTGAATGTGCTTATGAGATAATCTCTATGCTTATAATCATGTAAATAGCCTAATGTGCTAAAGATATGGAGTTATCCATGCATGAAGGTTATAGATGAGTGGAGTGTGATGCTAATTGTAGTTCTTGTTGGGTTACTTGGTTTAGTGAAGTTATGGAGCTTTACGTGATCATTGCACATGTTAACTCTATGAGGATTATGATTGGTCATCTTACCTTGCTTTATATGAAATGTCTCTTATTGGATGATGTGATGCCAATTATGGCAATATATGAAATCTATGTGAAATAGCATGTTATGTCGATGATGTATGTCATGATATAGTTGAAGCATGTTAGAAGTTATAGTGGTTAAAGAGATTTCTCTTAAATCGTGTATTCCTACATAATTTTGTATGATAGTATCCAAATATTTGGATTTGAACTTGGATTGTTTAATAACTACCTATGGAGGTATGCTATCCTATGAGTGTATGCGATTAAAAAATGTGCATTGTTTTTCTTTGCATATAAATGACATGATGAGTTGTAGAGTTATTTCTAAACTTGTTGTTGTGTATGAACTTCCTTGTTGTTTTCCGCTAATGATGTATGACCTTAGTGTCTATTGCATTGTAGGAAGACCTTATGTGAATCAAATAGTATGATCAAAGTTGATGGTTGAGGATGATTTGCCTAAGATGATAAGGTTTAGAATGCCTTAGTGTTGTTAAATTGAATTAATGAAAATTCTCTCTAAAGTAGTAATCACTTTAAGAGAGGAATGTGAAGGTTTTGTATTTGAAATCCTCTATATGTTGGGTTAAGTTGGTTTACCCTAAGTGGGGGATGGTGTTTGAGTGGTGAGATTGTAGAAATTGTCTACATTGTTCTTCTATTCTTACACGAATTTGAAAATATGAATTCTTAGTATGCTTGTTCATGAAAATAGTCTTGCATAAAGTGTGAATTGCATGATCTTTATATGATTGGTATGAATTAATTGACATCATCTTAGAGACATGGTAAATTTTCCAAAGGGCATGAAAAGAAATTTTTGATAAAATCCATGTTTTCTCTTGTTGACTTGCATTTTAATGTGCTAATTGTGAAGTTGACTTCATGAGGTAAGACAAGGAACTTGGAAATAGTCACTTGTAGGTTAAATTGTTTAGCCTTGTAATGGGAGTTGAGTCTCTTTTACAATGAAAAATGTGAACTCTCTTTAAAAGTTAGTGATTTGAAGATTTGTGATATAAAATTGTAGGCTCATTCTTGAAAGGTGAAAGCATGTTTTGCTAAGTGTATACGTGTGTGCCTATGGTTTGTGCTATTTTTCCAAAATGAGGCTTACTTTAAGGGTGAGTAATATGTTAAGAAAAGAGATTTGTGGAATGACTTCCTATTTTGTTGTGATGCACTTGGTGTGACTTGCCATTTAGACTTCACTAGGAAGAAAAATATATGCATGACTTTGCTAGAAAGTTGGAATTTCTCATTTTTAAGGAAATTGACCTTGTACTTTGCTAAGGTGTGAACTCATGATACATGTAAGGTGTTGAGGAGCAAGACATTCCTCCATGGACACCACTAAGCATGGTATGGTTGAGTATGACCTTCATGGTACTAGGTCTAACTAATGAAGATTTTTGTTAAATGCAATTAACTCAAATCTATGTGCATTGAAGTATGAATGCCTACTTGTTTTGAGAATTGTTGAAATCTGCCTATATGTGGCCTTGCAAGATGATATCTTGAGGAATTAATGTGCAATGACCATGTTATGATTAGGAGAAGTATGTTCCTCCTATGAACATGATAAGAGCCTCTTTGATTAATGCATTAAGGGTGAGTGAATCGAAGTTTTGCTTACTTGTGTGCATGGAGTGCTAAAATGATTTGATGATATTTTAAAGGTGATGAACTGCTCTTATATGCATTGAAGTCATTGATGTGATTAAAGAGTCCTAAGTGTCATTCGAGGACGAATGTTCCCAAGTGGGGGATATTGTAAGACCTCGAAAATGAGATAAGGTGTCTATAGCATAACATGTTCGTCTTATCATTATAAGGTCCTAAAATGCCTTATTATGTCATATAGAGTCAGTGTGCAAAGTTTGAAGTGATTTGGAAGTCGAACGTCAAGGGACGTCCAAGACGTTCGACGAATAGTCGCTAATGTGCCTCATGTGTGTATGCATGCCTAAATTGTGTGAACTGAGTCAAATAAGTATTGAAATGGTGTTAAATGATGTTTAATGTTATTGTATGAAGTTTCGTAAAGTTTGGAGGTCAAACGCCCAAGAATGTCCAAGGCGTTCGAAAGATAGCCCCTGAGACGTTCATCGTATGTCATGTTGGGGTCAAGGCTGTTTGGACGTCTTGTAGGTGTTTGTTTTTGATGAAAATTATGTGGTAGGTCTATAACATGTTAAGGTTTTTAATCGCGTTGGAAACGTCCGGGTACGACTTCTAAAGGGCCCCACAAGAGGCCCCAAAAGAAGGACCTCAAGGCTGCCTAAACACTGCCTGGGCAGTGTCTCTTGACGGACCCAAAGACGGACCGTTGGGACCCCAACGGACCGTCAAGCAGGTCCCGTCGAAGGAGACTTGCCTTGGGCAGGTTGTGAGCCAATAAATTGGCCAAGTGTCCTGCGACGGAAGGCTGCCACGGCCCGTCATGGCCACGACGCCCCGTCGAGGACCTCGTCGCAAGCTGCCTGCGAGTTGGCTGCCTGCGTGCTGCCACTTAAAGGGGTGAATGGTAAATTCACCCCACGTCCTAACCTGACTATAATAGGTTTAATTAAGTGATTTTAGGTATATATAAGCCATCCAAAACGTGATTTACCCATTCTCAAATCCCCTCACTCAAATTAAACCCTTCCTCTCCAAAAATATTCTCTCTAGAAACCCCCATGGTTTTTGAAGCTCAAGAACAGCTTGTAGAAGGGATTCTCATGGGTTATTCATCAATTTTTATGGGTCTTCATGAAGATTAAGGTATGGTGATCCTTCATCTCTAAGTAACCTTTCACTTGGAGAGTTCTTCTCAATGTTTTTCAAAGAAATCTTATGAACAAGTTTCTAATCTTCCAATCTAGCCATGGGTTCTTTCTCAAAACGTTTTTAATGATTAAATCATGATGAATTGAAGTTAATACAGTGATTTGAATGTTATTTCACTCCAATTGTATGATGAACCCATGTTCCTTCCAAAATTGGTTTAGCTCTTACATGGGCTTTGTGATCTTGACTTGTTATCGATTGAACTATGATTCTCTTACGTTGAGGTGATGGTATATACTGTTATTTACATTAATTTATGTTGAATTGATGTTGAATGATGCATGAGGATTAATGTATGAAGATTTGAGCATGTTTAGCCTAGTTTTCTATAGTTCACTTTAACATTGGTTTTCTTGTGATCTAAAGTGAATTTCAATTAAGTTGTGGTTCTTGTAGCTACTGTTTTAGGTTAATACCATGGTTGAATTGTGGATATAAATCATGTATGACTAAAGTAGAAAAGGCTTGGTTTGAATTAATCTAGGCTCTTCTTGTCTATGAAGTTGTAACTTGTGATCTTAACGTTAGGTTAGTCGCTATAAGAATTGATTATGGTTAATGTCTATAGCTGCTGCCTATAATGAAGTATGAGGATGAATTATATGTAATTAATACAATATGGGTCAATTCATGATAGGTTGAATATGATTAACCTATGTAAACTTACTTTCCATGAACTCCCTATATAAAGTATGCTTGTATCGACCTTAATGGCAAATTGTAGTAGTGTCTCATCTAGACTATGATTTCATTAGCTACTGCAATATATGTGTTTTATTGATGAATAAGGTGTATTGATCAATGATGATCAAAGGATGAGAATTTGGTAAGAATGCTTATTCTCTTTACTCTTCTACTTCTCTATTCCTTATAGTAATGTTGATGAAGCCTTGTATGGCATTGTGTGGTATGGTCCACTTATGGTGGCGGTGTTTACTTTATTGTCATTATATATGTGTTGACCATGGCCATGAAGGCAAATTGATGAACTTATGAACATGTGCTTAAAATGATACTATGAGAAGCTTATGCCTACTTTCCTATTCTAGTTGTGAATTAGGTTATGTGGCTATTGTATGGGCATGTGTATAATCATGTTAGGGTGTTGTATAGGTGCTGCTATTGATGTGATAAAGTGGTTAAATAACCTTTACCCATGTATCCCTTATATGGAAGTGTAAATAGCTAAAGTTAGGAGTCTTGATTACATGGTATATATTGTCATGTCTCCTATGCTATTACGTGTTGTGTGCTATGTGCTTGAAGTATAATGTGGTCAAGTAAGTGTGGCGGACTTAAGATGTTATTGATAGCCATTATGTGATCATGTTGGTCAATGTACACACACTCTCACTTACATGCATATTACAAGTAGTATAAGTCATTGTGTCTAAATGAAAGGTAGTTCTCATATTCACTAGTGTCTACTACTATGCATACTAAGGTGATGTATGAATGTATGATTTGTATTCCCTTACTAGGATGACTTGATAGGTGTACTAGTATGGACAAGGGTATGGGACTTTGTCTATGCATTGCACATGTATATCTTGATAGGATAGTTCCTAGGTTTGGTTCTTATGCATATGAAGGATGATTATATGAACATGTTATGAATATGATATGATGAAGTATGAATGTGTATAGTGTCTTAGTAGGTTTATATGAAAGGATTGCTCATATAGTTATGCCTATAGACTTATGCATTGATATATGAAAGTGTGTGACTTGATGTGTTATGTGAAAGGTTTTCTCACATATATATATATATACACTCACACACATGAATGATGATCTAGGGGCCTTGAGAGGGGTGCCCAAGAATGCTATGAATTCTAGATAGGTGCTTGAATATGCTATAAGCATATAAGTGATGGATATTCTAAAGCTTATGTTTTATAAACAAAGGTAATAAAGGCTTTTCAATAAAGGGAACTTAGCCTAGCACCGAGTGAACTTGACATTGAGAGGTGTTGACTTCCCTTAGAGGAATATTTCACCATTTGTCCCTTATAGAGTGTTGACTTCCCTTAGAGGAATAATCACCTATGGACCTACGTATGGTGTCGACTTCCCTTAGAGGAATATTCACCTATGTACTTACATGAAGTGTTGACTTTCCTTGAGGAATATTCACTCATGTTATCTCATGAGGTGAGGCCCCATTACCAAATGGTATATAGAGGGAATACCTATCTCTTAGTTCCATAAACTATGCTTGCCACATAGGATCTAGCAAAGTGAATTCACTTGATATGCTAGCATGTATATTAATGTTCTACCTTGGCTAGGTAGTAACACCTTCCTTTGGTGTAGGGCTATACAACACCAAATTCCATGATTAGCACCCATGGTCTTAGTGTTAGTGAAGGCTATGGTTTCCCTAAAGGTAAAATGGACAATGGAAGTAATTGAATAGGATCCTAACTAGAAGGACTTAAGGTAAGTTACTTAGGATAGATGGAAGTAATGAACCCATCTAGACATTGCACGAGTGACTCCTTAGGAAGTCTTAGGAAGGTTCTCTAATGCATATTATTATGTATGTGTCCTTTATGTATGATGTTGTAGTCTTGGATTGACTATGTTTATGTTGTACTATACTTCTATGATGGCATGTGTTGTCTTGTGTAGATTCTATATATGGTATTCTCTTATGTCCCTAAGGTGATGCGTTACACCAAGTATCCCTAAAGGATTATTTAGGAGATTAATGAATTGAAAGAAAGAGTTAAATGCTAAGAAGGGTGAGTTCACTACAAAGTGACCTTTATGTGCACTTATTTTCTATATGTGCTTTCATATGATGATTGGCCTTTGATTGTGTTTCTATGATGTATATGGATGATATAAATGATGTTAACAAAGGTTTTATGATGATTTACTCAAAATGGCATGAAGTATGATTTCAAGGAAATGTCCCTTTTAAATGCATGTTTTTGTATGGTTGCCATACTTAGTACATTCTTGTGCTAATCCCATTCTTCTTTACTTTTTACACAAAGTGTAGGTTATGGAAGGCTTACAGGAGATCTTTGATTGAGGAGCTTGATAGGTGTTTTTCTCAAGCTCAAGGAAAGGAATCCTTAAGTTCAAGGATGTCCTACTTATGTCTTTAATATGAAGTCTTTAAATATTGTATAGTTATGTAAGGTATCGTATGGGCCGTGTCCCTAATGTATTCTAAAGTTATTGAGTCTAAGATGGCAAAGAGACTTAGAGTTTAAATATGTATTATGACATATGTTTTATATATATACGATGTGATGTTTCTAGCATATGATGTGCTATGAAGAGTTTTAAATTTTCTGCTAAATTTACTATGCCAATGCAATGAATGATATGAGAGGCTTGTCTTAGACCTCCGAGAGGTCGACGACGCCGGTTACAATCCAAGATTGTACCCTATCTTCTAGGGTATGCTTTTGGGTTGTGACAATCCGGTTGGCCCTCACGGCTATACCGACCCATTTGCAAGGTTAAAATAGCCCCGAAGCCCGCATACCCCCATTTCGATGATTTTTCGTCTGCTATAGCACACCATTTTTTGGGTGATCCGGATCCCGACGTCAAAAGTGCCAAATGTTTTTGAGGACGTCCGTGAGGACCTTGGATATGCATCCGGTTGGCCCTCATGGCCATTCCGACCCATTTTCAAGGTCAAAATAGCCCCGAATCGCGCATACCCCCATTTTGATGATTTTTCGTGTGCTATAGAACACCATTTTTGGGGTGATCCGGATCCCGACGTCAAAAGTGCCAAAACATTTTGTGGACGTCCGTCAAGACCTTGGCTATGCATCCGGTTGGCCCTCACGGCCATTACGACCCATTTTCAAGGTCAAAATAGCCCCGAAGCGTGCATACCCCCATTTCGACGATTTTTCGTGTGCTATAGCACACCATTTTTTGGTTGATCCAGATCCCAATGTCAAAAGTGCCAAAAATTTTTGTGGACGTCCGTCAAGACCTTGGCTATGCATCCGGTTGGCCCTCACGGCCATTCCAACCCATTTTCAAGGTCAAAAAAGCCCCGAAGCGCGCATACCCCCATTTTGACGATTTTTCATGTGCTATAGCACACAATGTTTTTGGTGATCCGGATCCCGGTGTCAAAAGTGCCAAAATGTTTTGTGGACGTCTGCCAAGACCTTGGATATGCATCTGGTTGGCCCTCAGGGACATTCCGACCCATTTTCAAGGTTAAAATAGCCCCGAAGCGCGCATACCCCCATTTCGACGATTTTTCGTGTGCTATAGCACACCATTTTTTGGGTGATCCGGATCCCGACGTTAAAAGTTCCAAAAATTTTTGTGGACGTCCGTCAAGACCTTGGATATGCATCCGGTTTGCCCTCACAGCCATTTCGATCCATTTTCAAGGTCAAAATAGCCCCAAAGCGCGCATACACCCATTTCGACGATTTTTCGTGTGCTATAGCACACCATTTTTTGGGTGATCCGGATCCCGACGTCAAAAGTGCCAAACGTTTTTGTGGACGTCCGTCAAGACCTTGGCTATGCATCCGGTTGGACTTGACGGCCATTCAAACCCATTTTCAAGGTCAAAATAGCCCCGAAGCGCGCATACCCCCATTTCGACAATTTTTCGTGTGCTACAGCATACCATTTTTTGGGTGATCCGGATCCCGACGTCGAAAGTGCCAAGATTTTTTGTGGACGTCCGTCAAGACCTTGGATATGCATCCGATTGGCCCTCACGGCCATTCCGACCCATTTTCAAGGTCAAAATAGCCCCGAAGCACGCATACCCCCATTTCGACGATTTTTCATGTGCTATAGCACACCATTTTTTGGGTGATCCGGATCCCGCCGTCAAAAGTGCCAAAAAATTTTGTCGACGTCCGTCAATACCTTGCGTATGCATCCGGTTGGCCCTCACGGCCATTCCAACCCATTTTCAAGGTCAGAATAGCCCCGAAGCGCGCATACCCCCATTTTGATGATTTTTCGACCATTTTTTGGGTGATCCGGATCCCGATGTCAAAAGTTCCAAAACTTTTTGTGGACGTCCATCAAGACCTTGGTTATGCATACGGTTGGCCTCACGGCCATTCCGACCCATTTTCAAGGTCAAAATAGCCCCGAAGCGCGCATATCCCCATTTCGATGATTTTTCGTGTGCTATAGCACACCATTTTTTGGGTGATCCGGATCCCAACGTCAAAAGTGCCAAATATTTTTGTGGACGGCTGTCAAGACCTTGGCTATGCATCCGGTTGGCCCTCACGGCCATTCCAACCCATTTTCAAGGTCAGAATAGCCCCGAAGCGCGCATACCCCCATTTTGATGATTTTTCGTGTGCTATAGCACACCATTTTTTGGGTGATCTGGATCCCGACGTCAAAAGTGCCAAAAGTTTTTGTGAATGTCCTTCAAGACCTTGGCTATGCATCTGGTTGGCCTTCACGGCCATTCCGACCCATTTTCAAGGTCAAAATAGCCCCGAAGCGCGCATACCCCCATTTCGACGATTTTTCGTGTGCTACAGCACTCCATTTTTTGGGTGATCCGGATCCCAACGTCAAAAGTGCCAAAAAATTATGTGGACGTCCGTCAAGACCTTGGCTATGCATCCGGTTGGCCCTCACGGACATTCCGACCCATTTTCAAGGTCAAAATAGCCCCAAAGCGCGCATACCCCCATTTCGACGATTTTTCGTGTGCTATAGCACACCATTTTTTGGGTGATCCGGATTCCGACGTCATAAGTGCCAAAAGTTTTTGTGGACGTCCGTCAAGACCTTGGCTATGCAACCGGTTGGCCCTCACGGCCATTCCGACCCATTTTCAAGGTCAAAATAGCCCTGAAGTACGCATACCCCCATTTCGATGATTTTTCGTGTGCTATAACACACCATTTTTTCGGTGATCCGGATCCCGATGTCAAAAGTGCCAAATATTTTTGTGGACGTCCATCAAGACCTTGGCTATGCATCCGGTTGGCCCTCATGGCCATTAGGACCCATTTTCAGGGTCAAAATATCCCCGAAGTGCGCATACCCCCATTTTGACAATTTTCGAGTGATATAGCACACCATTTTTTGGGTGATCCGGATCCCGACGTCAAAAGTGCCAAAAATTTTTGTGGACGTCCATAAAGACCTTGTCTATGCATCCGGTTGTCCCTAACGGCCACTCCTACCCATTTTCAAGGTCAAAATAGCCTCGAAGTGCGCATACCCCCATTTTGATGATTTTTCATGTGCTATAGCACACCATTTTTTGGGTGATCCGGATCCCGACGTCAAAAGTGCCAAAAATTTTTGTGAACGTCTGTCAAGACCTTGGCTATGCATCCGGTTGGCCTTCACATCCATTCCGACCCATTTTCAAGGTCAAAATAGCCCCGAAGCGTGCATACCCGTATTTCGACAATTTTTCGTGTGCTATAGCACACCATTTTTTGGGTGATCCGGATCCCGATGTCAAAAGTGCCAAAACATTTTGTGGACGTCCGTCAAGACCTTGGCTATGCATTCGGTTGGCCCTCACGGCCAGTCCGACCCATTATCAAGGTTAAAATAGCCCCGAAGCGCGCGTACCCCCATTTTGATGATTTTTCTTATGCTACAGCACACCATTTTTTGGGTGATCCGGATCCCGACGTCAAAAGTGCCAAAGTTTTTTGTGGACATCCATCAAGACCTTGGATATGCATCCGGTTGGCCCTCACGGCCACTTCGACCCATTTTCAAGGTCAAAATAGCCCCGAAGCGCGCATACCCCCATTTCGATGATTTTTCGTGTGCTATAGCACACCATTTTTTGGGTGATCCGGATCCCGATGTCAAAATTGCCAAAAATTTTTGTGGACGTCCGTCAAGACCTTGGCTATGCATCCGGTTGGCCTTCACGGCCATTCTGACCCATTTTCAAGGTCAAAATAGCCCCGAAGTGCGCATACCCCCATTTCGACGATTTTTCGTGTGCTATAGCACACCATTTTTTGGGTGATCCGGATCCCGACGTCAAAAGTGCCAAAAATTTTTGTGGACGTTCGTCAAGACCTTGGCTATGCGTCCGGTTGGCCCTCACAGCCATTCCAACCTATTTTCAAGGACAAAATAACCCCGAAGCGCGTGTACCCCCATTTCGATGATTTTTCGTGTGCTATTTCACACCATTTTTTGGGCGATCCGGATCCCGACGTCAAAAGTGCAATAGGTTTTCATGGACGTCCGTCAAGACCTTGGCTATACATCTGGTTGGCCCTCACGGCCACTTCGACCCATTTTCAAGGTCAAAATAGCCCCGAAGCACGCATACCCCCATTTCGACGATTTTTTGTTTGCTATAGCACACCATTTTTTGGGTGATCCGGATCCCGACGTCAAAAGTGCCAAACTTTTTTGTGGACGTCCGTCAAGACTTTGGCTATGCATCCAGTTGGCCCTCACGGCCATTCCGACCCATTTTCAAGGTCAAAATAGCCCCGAAGCACGCATACCCCCATTTCGACGATTTTTCGTGTGCTATAGCACACCATTGTTTGGGTGATCCGGATCCCGACATCAAAAGTGCCAAAATATTTTGGGGACGTCCGTCAAGACCTTGGCTATGTACTTGGTTGGTCCTCACGGCAATTACGACCCATTTTCAAGGTCAAAATAGCCCCAAAGCATGCATACCCCCATTTCGACGATTTTTCGTGTGCTATAGCACACCATTTTTTGGTGATTCGGATCCCGACGTCAAAAGTGCCAAAATTTTTTGTAAACGTACGTCAAGACCTTGGCAATGCATCTGGTTGGCCCTCACGGCCTTTCCGACCCATTTTAAAGGTCAAAATAGCCCCGAAGCGCGCATACCCCCATTTCGATGATTTTTCGTGTGCTATAGCACACCATTTTTTGGGTGATCCAGATCCCGATGTCAAAAGTGCCAAATAATTTTGTGGACGTCCGTCAAGACCTTGACTATGCATCTGGTTGGCCCTCATGGCCATTCCGACCCATTTGCAAGGTCAAAATAGCCCTGAAGCGCGCATACCCCCATTTCGACGATTTTTCGTGTGTTATAGCACACCATTTTTTGGGTGATCCGAATCACGACGTCAAAAAGTGCCAAAAGTTTTTGTGGACGTCCATCAAGACCTTGACTATGCATCCGGTTGGCCCTCACGGACATTCCGACCCATTTTCAAGGTCAAACTAGCACCGAAGCGCGCATACCCCCATTTCGATGATTTTTCGTGTGCTATAGCACACCATTTTTTGGGTGATCCGGATCCCGGTGTCAAAAGTGCCAAAATGTTTTGTGGACGTCCGTCAAGACCTTGGATATGCATCTGGTTAGCCCTCACGGACATTCCGACCCATTTTCAAGGTTAAAATAGCCCCGAAGCGCGCATACCCCCATTTCGACGATTTTTCATGTGCTATAGCACACCATTTTTTGGGTGATCTGGATCCCGATGTCAAAAGAGCCAAACAATTTTGTGGACGTCCGTCAAGACCTTGGCTATGCATCCGGTTGGCCCTCACGGCCATTCCAACCCATTTACAAGGTCAAAATAGCACCGAAGCGCGCATACCCCCATTTCGATGATTTTCGTGTGCTATAGCACACCATTTTTTGGGTGATCCGGATCCCGACGTCAAAAAGTGGCAAAGAATTTTGTGGACGTCCGTCAAGACCTTGGCTATGCATCCAGTTGGCCCTCACGGCCATTCCGACCCATTTTCAAGGTCAAAATAGCCCCAAAGCACGCATACCCCTATTTCGACGATTTTTCATGTGCTATAGCACACCATTGTTTGGGTGATCCGGATCCCGACGTCAAAAGTGCCAAACTTTTTTGTGGACGTCCGTCAAGACCTTGGCTATGTATTTGGTTGGCCCTCACGGCCATTACGACCCATTTTCAAGGTCAAAATAGCCCCAAAGCATGCATACCCCCATTTCGACGATTTTTCGTGTGCTATAGCACACCATTTTTTGGTGATTCAGATCCCGATGTCAAAAGTGCCAAACATTTTTGTAAACGTACGTCAAGACCTTGGCTATGCATCCGGTTGGCCCTCACGGCCCTTCCGACCCATTTTCAAGGTCAAAATAGCCCCGAAGCACGCATACCCCCATTTCGAAGATTTTTCGTGTGCTATAGCACACCATTGTTTGGGTGATCCGGATCCCGACGTCAAAAGTGCCAAAAGTTTTTGTGGACATCCATCAAGACCTTGGCTATGTATTTGGTTGGTCCTCACAGCCATTATGACCCATTTTCAAGGTCAAAATAGCCCCAAAGCATGCAAACCCCCATTTCGATGATTTTTCGTGTGCTATAGCACACCATTTTTTTGGTGATTCGGATCCCGACGTCAAAAGTGCCAAAATTTTTTGTAAACGTACGTCAAGACCTTGGCTATGCATCTGGTTGGCCCTCACGGCCTTTCCGACACATTTTAAAGGTCAAAATAGCCCCGAAGCGCGCATACCCCCATTTCGATGATTTTTCGTGTGCTATAGCACACCATTTTTTGGGTGATCCAGATCCCGATGTCAAAAGTGCCAAATAATTTTGTGGACGTCCGTCAAGACCTTGACTATGCATCTGGTTGGCCCTCATGGCCATTCCGACCCATTTGCAAGGTCAAAATAGCCCTGAAGCGCACATACCCCCATTTCGACGATTTTTCGTGTGTTATAGCACACCATTTTTTGGGTGATCCGAATCACGACGTCAAAAAGTGCCAAAAGTTTTGTGGACGTCCGTCAACACCTTGACTATGCATCCGGTTCTTCCTCACGGCCATTCCGACCCCTTTTCAAGGTCAAACTAGAACTGAAGCGCGCATACCCCCATTTAGATGATTTTCGTGTGCTATAGCACATCATTTTTTGGGTGATCCGGATCCCGGTGTCAAAAGTGCCAAAAATTTTTGTGGACGTCCGTCAAGACCTTGGATATGCATCTGGTTGGCCCTCAAGGACATTCCGACCCATTTTCAAGGTTAAAATAGCCCCGAAGCGCGCATACCCCCATTTCGACGATTTTTCGTGTGCTATAGCACACCATTTTTTGGGTGATCCGGATCCCGATGTGAAAAGAGCCAAAAAATTTTGTGGACGTCCGTCAAGCCCTTGGCTATGCATCCGGTTGGCCCTCACGGCCATTCCGACCCATTTGCAAGGTCAAAATAGCCCCGAAGCACGCATACCCCCATTTCGATGATTTTTCGTGTGCTATAGCACACCATTTTTTGGGTGATACGGATCCCGACATCAAAAAGTGGCAAAAATTTTTGTGGACGTCCGTCAAGACCTTGGGTATGCATCCAGTTGGCCCTCACGGCCATTCCGACCCATTTTCAAGGTCAAAATAGCCCCGAAGCACGCATACCCCCATTTCGACGATTTTTCATGTGCTATAGCACACCATTGTTTGGGTGATCCAGATCCCGATGTCAAAAGTGCCAAAATTTTTTGTGGACGTCCGTTAAGACCTTGGCTATGTATCCGGTTAGCACTCACGGACATTCCGACCCATTTTCAAGGTCAAAATAGCCCCAAAGCGTGTATACCCCCATTTCGAAGATTTTTCGTTTTCTATAGCACACCAATGTTTGGGTGATCCGAATCCCGACGTCAAAAGTGCCAAAAATTTTTGTGGACGTCCATCAAGACCTTGGCTATGTATTTGGTTGGTCCTCACGGCAATTACGACCCATTTTCAAGGTCAAAATAGCCCCAAAGCATGCATACCCCCATTTCGACGATTTTTCGTGTGTTATAGCACACCATTTTTTGGGTGATCCGAATCACGACGTCAAAAAGTGCCAATATTTTTTGTGGACGTCCGTCAAGACCTTGACTATGCATCCGGTTGGCCCTCACGGCCATTCCGACCCATTTTCAAGGTCAAAATAGCCCCGAAGTGCGCATACCCCCATTTCGATGATTTTTTGTGTGCTATAGCACACCATTTTTTGGGTGATCTGGATCCCGACGTCAAAAAGTGCCAAATTTTTTGAGGACGTCTATCAAGACCTTGATTATGCATCCGGTTGGCCCTAACGGCCATTCCGACCCATTTTCAAGGTCAAACTTGCACCGAAGCGCGCATACCCCCATTTCGATTATTTTTCGTGTGCTATAGCACACCATTTTTTGGGTGATCCGGATCCCGGTGTCAAAAGTGCCAAAATGTTTTGTGGACGTCCGTCAAGACCTTGGATATGCATCTGGTTGGCCCTCACGGACATTCCGACCCATTTTCAAGGTTAAAATAGCCCCGAAGCGCGCATACCCCCATTTCGACTATTTTTCGTGTGCTATAGCACACCATTTTTTGGGTGATCCGGATCCCGATGTCAAAAGAGCCAAAAATTTTTGTGGACGTCCGTCAAGACCTTGGCTATGCATCAGGTTGGCCCTCACGGCCATTCCGACCCATTTGCAAGGTCAAAATAGCCCCGAAGTGCGCATACCCCTATTTCGATGATTTTTCGTGTGCTATAGCACACCATTTTTTGGGTGATCCCGATCCCGACGTCAAAAAGTGCCAAACTTTTTTGTGGACGTCCATCAAGACCTTGGCGATGCATCTGGTTGGCCCTCACGGCCATTCCGACCCATTTGCAAGGTCAAAATAGCTCCGAAGCGCGCATACCCCCATTTCGATGATTTTTCGTGTGCTATATCACACCATTTTTTGGGTGATCCGGATCCCGGTGTCAAAAGTGACAAAATATTTTGTGGATGTCCATCAAGACCTTGGATATGCATCTGGTTGGCCCTCACGGACATTCCGACCCATTTTCAAGGTTAAAATAGCCCCGAAGCGCGCATACCCCCATTTCGACGATTTTTTGTGTGCTATAGCACACCATTTTTTGGGTGATCCGAATCCCGGCGTCAAAAGTTCCAAAATTTTTTGTGGACGTCCGTCAAGACCTTGACTATGCATCCGTTTGGCCCTCACGGCCATTTTGACCCATTTTCAAGGTCAAAATAGCCCCAAAGCGCGCATACCCCCATTTCGACGATTTTTCGGATGCTATAGCACACCATTTTTTGGGTGATCCGGATCCCGATGTCAAAAGTGCCAAATATTTTTGTGAACGCCCGTCAAGACCTTGGCTATGCATCCGATTGGTCCTCACGGCCATTCCGACCCATTTTCAAGGTCAAAATAGCCCCGAAGCGCGCATACCCCTATTTCGACGATTTTTCGTGTGCTATAGAACACCATTTTTTGGGTGATCCGGATCCCGACGTCAAAAGTGCCAAACAATTTTGTGCACGGCCGTCAAGACCTTGGCTATGCATCCGGTTGGCCCTCACGGCCATTCCAATCAATTTTCAAGGTCAAAATAGCCCCGAAGCGCGCATACCCCCATTTTGACGATTTTTCGTGTGCTATAGCATACCATTTTTTGGTTGATCCGGATTCCGATGTCAAACGTTCCAAAAAATTTTGTCGACGTCCATTAAGACCTTGGCTATGCATCCGGTTGGCCCTCACGGACATTCCGACCCATTTTCAAGGTCAAAATAACCCCGAAGCGCGCATACCCCCATTTTGACGATTTTTCGTGTGTTATAGCACATCATTTTTTGGGTGATCCGGATCCCGACGTCAAAAGTGCCAAAAAATTTTGTGGACGTCCGTCAAGACCTTGTCTATGCATCCGGTTGGCCCTCACGGCCATTCCGACCCATTTTCAAGGTCAAAATAGCCCCGAAGCGCGCATACCCCCATTTCGACGTTTGTTCGTGTGCTATAGCACACCATTTTTTGGGTGATCCGGATCCCGACGTCAATAGTGCCAAACAATTTTGTGGACATCCGTCAAGACCTTGTCTATGCATTCGGTTGGCCCTCACGGCCATTCCGACCCATTTTCAAGGTCAAAATAGCCCCGAAGCGCGCATACCCCCATTTCGATGATTTTTCATGTGCTATAGCACATCATTTTTTGGGTGATCCGGATCCCGACGTCAAAAGTGCCAAAATGTTTTATGGACGTCCGTCAAGACCTTGGGTATGCATCCGGTTGGCCCTCACGGCCATTCCAACCCATTTTCAAGGTCAAAATAGCCCCGAAGCGCGCATATCCCCATTTTGACAATTTTTCGTGTGCTATAGCACACCATTTTTTGGGTGATCCGGATCCCGACGTCCAAAGTGCCAAACATTTTTGTGGATGTCCGTCAAGACCTTGGCTATGCATCCGGTTGGCCCTCACAGCCATTCTGACCCATTTGCAAGGTCAAAATAGCCCCGAAGCGCGCATACCCCCATTTCGATGATTTTTCGTGTGTTATAGCACACCATTTTTTGGGTGATCCGAATCCCGACGTCAAAAAATGCCAACATTTTTTGTGGATGTCCATCAAGACCTTGGCTATGCATCCGGTTGGCCCTCACGGCCATTCCAACCCATTTTCAAGGTCAAACTAGCACCAAAGCGCGCATACCCCCATTTTGACGTTTTTTCGTGTGCTATAGCACACCATTTTTTGGGTGATCCGGATCCCGACGTCAAAAGTGCCAAAAAATTTTGTGGACATCCGTCAAGACCTTGTCTATGCATCCGGTTGGCCCTCACGGCCATTCCGACCCATTTTCAAGGTCAAAATAGCCCCGAAGCGCGCATACCCCCATTTCAACGATTTTTCATGTGCTATAGCACATCATTTTTTGGGTGATCTGGATCCCGACGTCAAAAGTGCCAAAATGTTTTATGGACGTCCGTCAAGACCTTGGCTATGCATCCGGTTGGCCCTCACGGCCATTCCAACCTATTTTCAAGGTTAAAATAGCCCCGAAGCGCGCATATCCCCATTTTGACGATTTTTCTTGTGCTATAGCACACCATTTTTTTGGGTGATTCGGATCCCGTTGTCAAAAGTGCCAAAAAGTTTTGTGGACGTCCGTCAAGACCTTGGATATGCATCTGGTTGTCCCTCATGGACATTCCGACCCATTTTCAAGGTTAAAATAGCCCCGAAGCGCACATACCCCCATTTCGACGATTTTTCGTGTGCTATAGCACACCATTTTTTGGGTGATCCGGATCCCGGTGTCAAAAGTGACAAAATATTTTGTGGATGTCCATCAAGACCTTGGATATGCATCTGGTTGGCCCTCACGGACATTCCGACCCATTTTCAAGGTTAAAATAGCCCCGAAGCGCGCATACCCCCATTTCGACGATTTTTTGTGTGCTATAGCACACCATTTTTTGGGTGATCCGAATCCCGACGTCAAAAGTTCCAAAATTTTTTGTGGACGTCCGTCAAGACCTTTACTATGCATCCGGTTGGCCCTCACGGCCATTTCGACCCATTTTCAAGGTCAAAATAGCCCCAAAGCGCGCATACCCCCATTTCGACGATTTTTCGGATGCTATAGCACACCATTTTTTGGGTGATCCGGATCCCGATGTCAAAAGTGCCAAATATTTTTGTGAACGCCCGTCAAGACCTTGGCTATGCATCCGATTGGTCCTCACGGCCATTCCGACCCATTTTCAAGGTCAAAATAGCCCCGAAGCGCGCATACCCCTATTTCGACGATTTTTCGTGTGCTATAGAACACCATTTTTTGGGTGATCCGGATCCCGACGTCAAAAGTGCCAAACAATTTTGTGCACGGCCGTCAAGACCTTGGCTATGCATCCGGTTGGCCCTCACGGCCATTCCAATCAATTTTCAAGGTCAAAATAGCCCCGAAGCGCGCATACCCCCATTTTGACGATTTTTCGTGTGCTATAGCATACCATTTTTTGGTTGATCCGGATTCCGATGTCAAACGTTCCAAAAAATTTTGTCGACGTCCATTAAGACCTTGGCTATGCATCCGGTTGGCCCTCACGGACATTCCGACCCATTTTCAAGGTCAAAATAACCCCGAAGCGCGCATACCCCCATTTTGACGATTTTTCGTGTGTTATAGCACATCATTTTTTGGGTGATCCGGATCCCGACGTCAAAAGTGCCAAAAAATTTTGTGGACGTCCGTCAAGACCTTGTCTATGCATCCGGTTGGCCCTCACGGCCATTCCGACCCATTTTCAAGGTCAAAATAGCCCCGAAGCGCGCATACCCCCATTTCGACGTTTTTTCGTGTGCTATAGCACACCATTTTTTGGGTGATCCGGATCCCGACGTCAAAAGTGCCAAACAATTTTGTGGACATCCGTCAAGACCTTGTCTATGCATTCGGTTGGCCCTCACGGCCATTCTGACCCATTTTCAAGGTCAAAATAGCCCCGAAGCGCGCATACCCCCATTTCGATGATTTTTCATGTGCTATAGCACATCATTTTTTGGGTGATCCGGATCCCGATGTCAAAAGTGCCAAAATGTTTTATGGACGTCCGTCAAGACCTTGGGTATGCATCCGGTTGGCCCTCACGGCCATTCCAACCCATTTTCAAGGTCAAAATAGCCCCGAAGCGCGCATATCCCCATTTTGACGATTTTTCTTGTGCTATAGCACACCATTTTTTTGGGTGATTCGGATCCCGTTGTCAAAAGTGCCAAAAAGTTTTGTGGACGTCCGTCAAGACCTTGGATATGCATCTGGTTGTCCCTCATGGACATTCCGACCGATTTTCAAGGTTAAAATAGCCCCGAAGCGCACATACCCCCATTTCGACGATTTTTCGTGTGCTATAGCACACCATTTTTTGGGTGATCCGGATCCCGGTGTCAAAAGTGACAAAATATTTTGTGGATGTCCATCAAGACCTTGGATATGCATCTGGTTGGCCCTCACGGACATTCCGACCCATTTTCAAGGTTAAAATAGCCCCGAAGCGCGCATACCCCCATTTCGACGATTTTTTGTGTGCTATAGCACACCATTTTTTGGGTGATCCGAATCCCGACGTCAAAAGTTCCAAAATTTTTTGTGGACGTCCGTCAAGACCTTTACTATGCATCCGGTTGGCCCTCACGGCCATTTCGACCCATTTTCAAGGTCAAAATAGCCCCAAAGCGCGCATACCCCCATTTCGACGATTTTTCGGATGCTATAGCACACCATTTTTTGGGTGATCCGGATCCCGATGTCAAAAGTGCCAAATATTTTTGTGAACGCCCGTCAAGACCTTGGCTATGCATCCGATTGGTCCTCACGGCCATTCCGACCCATTTTCAAGGTCAAAATAGCCCCGAAGCGCGCATACCCCTATTTCGACGATTTTTCGTGTGCTATAGAACACCATTTTTTGGGTGATCCGGATCCCGACGTCAAAAGTGCCAAACAATTTTGTGCACGGCCGTCAAGACCTTGGCTATGCATCCGGTTGGCCCTCACGGCCATTCCAATCAATTTTCAAGGTCAAAATAGCCCCGAAGTGCGCATACCCCCATTTTGACGATTTTTCGTGTGCTATAGCATACCATTTTTTGGTTGATCCGGATTCCGATGTCAAACGTTCCAAAAAATTTTGTCGACGTCCATTAAGACCTTGGCTATGCATCCGGTTGGCCCTCACGGACATTCCGACCCATTTTCAAGGTCAAAATAACCCCGAAGCGCGCATACCCCCATTTTGACGATTTTTCGTGTGTTATAGCACATCATTTTTTGGGTGATCCGGATCCCGACGTCAAAAGTGCCAAAAAATTTTGTGGACGTCCGTCAAGACCTTGTCTATGCATCCGGTTGGCCCTCACGGCCATTCCGACCCATTTTCAAGGTCAAAATAGCCCCGAAGCGCGCATACCCCCATTTCGACGTTTGTCACCATTTTTTGGGTGATCCGGATCCCGACGTCAAAAGTGCCAAACAATTTTGTGGACATCCGTCAAGACCTTGTCTATGCATTCGGTTGGCCCTCACGGCCATTCCGACCCATTTTCAAGGTCAAAATAGCCCCGAAGCGCGCATACCCCCATTTCGATGATTTTTCATGTGCTATAGCACATCATTTTTTGGGTGATCCGGATCCCGACGTCAAAAGTGCCAACATTTTTTGTGGATGTCCATCAAGACCTTGGCTATGCATCCGGTTGGCCCTCACGGCCATTCCAACCCATTTTCAAGGTCAAACTAGCACCAAAGCGCGCATACCCCCATTTTGACGTTTTTTCGTGTGCTATAGCACACCATTTTTTGGGTGATCCGGATCCCGACGTCAAAAGTGCCAAAAAATTTTGTGGACATCCGTCAAGACCTTGTCTATGCATCCGGTTGGCCCTCACGGCCATTCCGACCCATTTTCAAGGTCAAAATAGCCCCGAAGCGCGCATACCCCCATTTCAACGATTTTTCATGTGCTATAGCACATCATTTTTTGGGTGATCTGGATCCCGACGTCAAAAGTGCCAAAATGTTTTATGGACGTCCGTCAAGACCTTGGCTATGCATCCGGTTGGCCCTCACGGCCATTCCAACCTATTTTCAAGGTTAAAATAGCCCCGAAGCGCGCATATCCCCATTTTGACGATTTTTCTTGTGCTATAGCACACCATTTTTTTGGGTGATTCGGATCCCGTTGTCAAAAGTGCCAAAAAGTTTTGTGGACGTCCGTCAAGACCTTGGATATGCATCTGGTTGTCCCTCATGGACATTCCGACCCATTTTCAAGGTTAAAATAGCCCCGAAGCGCACATACCCCCATTTCGACGATTTTTCGTGTGCTATAGCACACCATTTTTTGGGTGATCCGGATCCCAACGTCAAAAGTTCCAAAAATTTTTGTGGACGTCCGTCAAGACCTTGGCAATGCATCCGGTTGGCCCTCACGGGCATTTCGACCCATTTTCAAGGTCAAAATAGCCCTGAAGCGCGCATACCCCCATTTCGACGATTTTTCGTGTGCTATAGCACACCATTTTTTTGGGTGATTCGGATCCCGTTGTCAAAAGTGCCAAAAAGTTTTGTGGACGTCCGTCAAGACCTTGGATATGCATCTGGTTGTCCCTCATGGACATTCCGACCCATTTTCAAGGTTAAAATAGCCCCGAAGCGCACATACCCCCATTTCGACGATTTTTCGTGTGCTATAGCACACCATTTTTTGGGTGATCCGGATCCCAACGTCAAAAGTTCCAAAAATTTTTGTGGACGTCCGTCAAGACCTTGGCTATGCATCCGGTTGGCCCTCACGGGCATTTCGACCCATTTTCAAGGTCAAAATAGCCCTGAAGCGCGCATACCCCCATTTCGACGATTTTTCGTGTGCTATAGCACACCATTTTTGGGTGATCCGGATCCCGATGTCAAATGTGCCAAATATTTTTGTGGACGTCCGTCAAGACCTTGGCTATGCATATGGTTGGCCCTCACGGCCATTCCAACCCATTTTCAAGGTCAAAATAACCCCGAAGCGCGCATATCCCCATTTTGACTATTTTTCGTGTGCAATAGCACACCATTTTTTGGGTGATCCAGATCTCGACGTCAAAAGTGCCAAAACATTTTGTGGACGTCCGTCAAGACCTTGGCTATACATCCGATTGGCCCTCACGGCCATTCCGACCCATTTTCAATGTCAAAATAGCCCCGAAGCGCGCATACCCCCATTTCGACCATTTTTCGTGTGCTATAGCACACCATTTTTTGGGTGATCCGGATCCCGACGTCAAAAGTGCCAAATATTTTTGTGCACGGCCGTCAAGACCTTGGCTATGCATCCGGTTGGCCCTCACGGCCATTCCAACCCATTTTCAAGGTCAAAATAGCCCTGAAGCGCGCATACCCCCATTTTGACGATTTTTCGTGTGCTATAGCATACCATTTTTTAGGTGATCCAGATTCCGATGTCAAAAGTTCCAAAAATTTTTGTCGACGTCCATCAAGACCTTGGCTATGCATCTGGTTGGCCCTCACGGCCATTCCGACCCATTTTAAAGGTCAAAAAAGCCCCGAAGCACGCATACCCCCATTTCGACGATTTTTCGGTTTCTATAGCACACCATTTTTTGGAGGTCCGTCAAGACCTTGGCTATGCATCCGGTTGTCCCTCACGGCCATTTCGACCCATTTTAAAGGTCAAAATAGTCCCAAAGCGCGCATACCCCCATTTCGACGATTTTTCGTGTGCTATAGCACACCATTTTTTGGGTGATCCGGATCCCGACGTCAAAAGTTCAAAAATTTTTTGTGGACGTCCGCCAAGACCTTGGCTATGCATCCGGTTGGCCCTCACGGCCATCTCGATCCATTTTCAAGGTAAAAATAGCCCCAAAGCGCGCAGACCCCTATTTTGACGATTTTTCGTGTGCTATAGCACACTATTTTTGGGTGATCCGGATCCCAACGTCAAAAGTGCCAAATATTTTTGTGTACGTCCGTCAAGACCTTGGCTATGCATCCGGTTGGCCATCACGGCCAATCCGACCCATTTTAAAGGTCAAAATAGCCCCGAATCGCGCATACCCCATTTCGATGATTTTTCGTGTGCTATAGAACACCATTTTTTGGGTGATCTGGATCCCGACGTCAAAAGTGCCAAAAAATTTTGTGAACGTCTGTCAAGACCTTGGCTATGCATCCGGTAGGCCCTCACGGCCATTCCGACCCATTTTCAAGGTCAAAATAGCCCCGAAGCGCGCATACCTCCATTTAAATGATTTTTCGTGTGCTATGGCACACCATTTTTTGGGTGATCCGGATCCCGGTGTCAAAAGTGCCAAAATGTTTGTGGACGTCCGTCAAGACCTTGGATATGCATCTGGTTGGCCCTCACGGACATTCCTACCCATTTTCAAGGTTAAAATAGCCCCGAAGCGCGCATACCCCCATTTCGACGTTTTTTCGTGTGCTATAGCACACCATTTTTTGGGTGATCCGGATCTCGACGTCAAAAGTTCCAAATTTTTTTGTGGACGTACGTCAAGACCTTAGCTATGCATTCGGTTGGCCCTCACGGCCATTTCGACGCATTTTCAAGGTCAAAATAGCCCTGAAGCGCGCATACCCCCATTGCGACGATTTTTTGTGTGCTATAGCACACCATTTTTTGGGTGATCCAGATCCCGACGTCCAAAGTTCCAAAAGTTTTTGTGGACGTCCGTCAAGACCTTGGATATGCATCCCGTTGGCCCTCACGGCCATTCCGACCCATTTTCAAGGTCAAAATAACCCCGAAGTGCGCATACCCCTATTTCGATGATTTTTCATGTGCTATAGCACACCATTTTTTTGGTGATCCGGATCCCGACGTCAAAAGTGCCAAATATTATTGTGGACATCCGTCAAGACCTTGGATATGCATCCAGTTGGCCCTCATGTCCATTCCGACCCATTTTCAAGGTCAAAATAGCCCCGAAGCGCGCATACCCCCATTTCGAGGATTTTTCGTGTGCTATAGCACCCCATTTTTTGGGTGATCCGGATCCCGACATCAAAAGTGCCAAACATTTTTGTGGACGTCCGTCAAGACCTTTTCTATGCATCCGGCTGGCCCTCAAGGCCATTCTGACCCATTTTCAAGGTCAAAATAGCCCCGAAGCGTGCATACCCCCATTTCGACGATTTTTCATGTGCTATAGCACACCATTTTTTGGGTTATCTGGATCCCGACGTCAAAAGTGCCAAAATGTTTTATGGACGTCCGTCAAGACCTTGGCTATGCATCCGGTTGGCCCTCACGGCCATTCCAACCCATTTTCAAGGTCAAAATAGCCCCGAAGCGCGTATATCCCCATTTTGATGATTTTTCGTGTGCTATAGCACACCATTTTTTGGGTGATCCGGATCCCGACGTCCAAAGTGCCAAAAATTTTTGTGGATGTCCGTAAAGACCTTGGCTATGCATCCGGTTGTCCCTCACGGACATTCCGACCCATTTTCAAGGTCAAAATAGCCCCGAAGCGCGCATACCCCCATTTCGATGATTTTTCGTGTGCTATAGCACACCATTTTTTGGGTGATCCGGATCCCGACGTCAAAAGTGCAAACAAAATTTATGGACGTCCGTCAAGACCTTGGATATGCATCCGGTTGGCCCTCACGGCCATTCCGACCCATTTTCAAGGTCAAAATAACCCCGAAGTGCGCATACCCCTATTTCGATGATTTTTCATGTGCTATAGCACACCATTTTTTTGATGATCCGGATCCCGACGTCAAAAGTGCCAAATATTTTTGTGGACGTCCGTCAAGACCTTGGATATGAATCCAGTTGGCCCTCACGTCCATTCCGACCCATTTTCAAGGTCAAAATAGCCCCAAAGCGCGCATACCCCCATTTCGATGATTTTTCGTGTGCTATAGCACACCATTTTTTGGGTGATCCGGACAAGTCAAAGGGCCAAAAAAATTTTGTGGACGTCCGTCAAGACCTTGGCTATGCATCTGGTTGTCTTCTCACGTCCATTCCGCCACCCTTGTCAAAGGTTAACATAGCCCGAAAGAGCGCTCCCACCCGCCCCCAAAAAAATTTGACGAATTTTTCGTGTGCTGATAGCAAACATTTTTTGGTTGATCCAGATCCCACGGTCAAAAGTGCCAAAAATTTTTGTTGACTCCGTCAAGACCTTGGTTATGCTCCGTTTGCCCTTCAACGGCCATTCCTGACCCACATTTGCAAGTCAATTAGCCCCGAAGCGCGAGACCCCCATTTAGATATTTTCTCGTGTAGAGGCACACCATTTTTTGAGGTGATCCAGATCCCGACGTCCCAAAAAGTGCCAAACATTTTGTGGCACGGCCTCAAGACTCGCTCATCAAACCGGTTGGCCCTCACGCCATTCCAAAACCAATTTTCAAGGTCAAATAGCCCCGAAGCGCGCATACCCCCATTTCGATGATTTTTCGTGTGCTATAGCACACCATTTTTTGGGTGATCCGGATCCCGACGTAAAAAGTTCCAAAAAATTTTCTGGACGTCCGTCAAGACCTTGGCTATGCATCCGGTTGGTCCTCACGGCCATTCCCATTTTCAAGGTCAAAATAGCCCCGAAGCGCATATACCCCCATTTCGATGATTTTTCGTGTGCTATAGCACACCATTTTTTGGGTAATCCGGATCCCGACGTCAAAAGTGCCAAAATTATTTGTGGACGTCCGTCAAGACCTTGGCCATGCATCTGGTTGGCACTCACAGCCATTCCGACCCATTTTCAAGGTCAAAATAGCCCCGAAGTGCGCATACTCCCATTTCGATTATTTTTCGTGTGCTATAGCACACCATTTTTTGGGTGATCCGGATCCCAACGTCAAAAGTGCCAAAAAATTTTCTGGACGTCCGTCAAGACCTTGGCTATGCATCCGGTTGGTCCTCACGGCCATTCCGACCAATATTCAAGGTCAAAATAGCCCCGAAGCGCGCATACCCCTATTTCAACGATTTTTCCTGTGATATAGCACACCATTTTTTGGGTGATCCGGATCCCGACGTCAAAAGTGCCAAAATATTTTGTGGATATCCGTCAAGACTTTGGATATGCATCCGGTTGGCCTTCACGGCAATTCCGACCAATATTCAAGGTCAAAATAGCCCCGAAGCGCGCATACCCCTATTTCAACGATTTTTCCTGTGATATAGCACACCATTTTTTGGGTGATCCGGATCCCGATGTCAAAAGTGCCAAAATATTTTGTGGACATCCGTCAAGACCTTGGCTATGCATCCGGTTGTCCCTCACGGTCATTCTGACCCATTTTCAAACTCAAAATAGGCTCGAAGCGCGCATACCCCAATTTCGATGATTTTTCGTGTGCTACAGATCACATTTTTTTGGGTGATCCGGATCCCGATGTCAAAAGTGCCAAAAGTTTTTGTGCACGTCCGTAAGGACCTTGGCTATGCATCCGGTTGGGCCTCAAGGCCATTCTGACCCATTTTCAAGGTCAAAATAGCCTCGAAGCGCGCATACCCCCATTTCAATGTTTTTTCGTGTGCTATTGCACACCATTTTTTGGGTGATCCGAATCCCGATGTCAAAAGTGCCAAATAATTTTGTGGACGTCCGTCAAGACCTTGGCTATGCATCCGTTTGTCCCTCACGGCAATTCCGACCCATTTTCAAGGTCAAAATAGCCCCGAAGCGCGCAAACCCCCATTTCGATGATTTTTCGTGTGCTTTAGCACACCATTTTTTGGTGATCCGGATCTTGACGTCAAAAATGCCAAACGTTTTTGAGGAAGTCCGTCAGGACCTTGGCTATGCATCCGGTTGGCCCTCACGGCCATTCCGACCCATTTCCAAGGTCAAAATAGCCCCGAAGCGTGCATACCCCCATTTCGACGATTTTTCGTGTGCTATAGCACACCATTTTTTGGGTGATCCGGATCCCAACGTCAAAAGTGCCAAAAAATTTTCTGGACGTCCGTCAAGACCTTGGCTATGCATCCGGTTGGTCCTCACGGCCATTCCCATTTTCAAGGTCAAAATAGCCCCGAAGTACGCATACCCCAATTTCGACGATTTTTCGTGTGCTATAGCACACCATTTTTTGGGTGATCCAGATCCCGACGTCAAAAGTGCAAAAATTTTTGTGGACGTCCGTCAAGACCTTGGCTATGCATCTGGTTGTCCCTCACGGTCATTCCGACCCATTTCAAGCTCAAAATAGCCCCGAAGCGCACAGACCCCATTTCGACGATTTTTCGTGTGCTATAGATCACAATTTTTTGGGTGATCCGGATCTTGACGTCAAAAGTGCCAAAAGTTTTTGTGGACGTCCGTAAGGACCTTTGCTATGCATCCGATTGGCCCTCAAGGCCATTCTGACCCATTTTACAGGTCAAAATAGCCCCGAAGAGCGCATACCCCCATTTCAACGATTTTTCGTGTGCTATAGCACACCATTTTTTGGGTGATCCGAATCCCGACGTCAAAAGTGCCAAATTTTTTGTGGACGTCCGTCAAGACCTTGGCTATGCATCCGGTTGTCCCTCACGGCAATTCCAACCCATTTTCAAGGTCAAAATAGCCCCGAAGCGCGCATACCCCATTTCAATGATTTTTCGTGTGCTATAGCACACCATTTTTTGGGTGATCTGGATCCCGACGTCAAAAGTGCCAAAAGTTTTTGTGGACGTCCGTCAAGACCTTGGCTATGCATCCGGTTGGCCCTCACGGCCATTCCGACCCATTTCCAAGGTCAAAATAGCCCCGAAGTGCGCATACCCCCATTTCGACGATTTTTCGTGTGCTATAGCACACCATTTTTTTGGTGATCCGGATCCCAACGTTAAAAGTGCCAAACAATTTTCAAGACGTCCGTCAAGACCTTGGCTATGTATCCGGTTGGTCCTCACGGCCATCCCGACCCATTTTCAAGGTCAAAATAGCCCCGAAGCGCGCATACCCCAATTTTGACGATTGTTTGTGTGCTATAGCACACCATTTTTAGGGTGATCCGGATCCCGACGTCAAAAGTGCCAAAATTATTTGTGGACGTCCGTCAAGACCTTGGATATACATCCATTTTGCCCTCACGGCCATTACGAACCATTTTCAAGGTCAAAATAGGCCCGAAACGCACATACCCCCATTTCGATGATTTTTCGTGTGCTATAGCACACTATTTTTTGGGTGATCCGGATCCCGACGTCAAAAGTGCCAAACTTTTTTGGGGATGTCCGTCAATACCTTGGCTATGCATCCGGTTGGACTTTACGGCAATTCCGACCCATTTTCAAGGTCAAAATAGCCCCGAAGCGCGCATACCCCTATTTAAAAGATTTTTCGTGTGATATAGCACACCATTTTTTTGGTAATCTGGATCCCGACGTCAAAAGTGCCAAAAATTTTTGTGGACATCCGTCAAGACCTTGGATAAGCATCCGGTTGGACCTCACGGCCATTCTTACCCATTTTCAAGGTCAAAATAGCCTCGTAGCGCGCATACCCCCATTTCGACGGTTCTTCGGGTGCTATAGCACACCATTTTTTGGGTGATCCGGATCCCGACGTCAAAAGTGCCAAAAGTTTTTGTGGACGTCCGTCAAGACCTTGGCTATGCATCCGGTTGGCCCTCACGGCCATTCCGACCCATTTCCAAGGTCAAAATAGCCCCGAAGTGCGCATACCCCTATTTCAACGATTTTTCGTGTGCTATAGCACACCATTTTTTGGGTGATCCGGATCCCAACGTTAAAAGTGCCAAAAAAATTTCAAGACGTCCGTCAAGACTTTGGCTATGCATTCGGTTGGTCCTCACGGCCATTCCGACCCATTTTCAAGGTCAAAATAGCCCCGAAGCGCGCATACCCCAATTTCGACGATTTTTTGTGTGCTACAGCACACCATTTTTAGGGTGATCCGGATCCCGACGTCAAAAGTGCCAAAATTATTTGTGGACGTCCGTCAAGACCTTGGATATACATCCAGTTTGCCCTCACGGCCATTCCGAACCATTTTCAAGGTCAAAATAGCCCCGAAGCGCGCATACCCCCATTTCGATGATTTTTTGGGTGATCCGGATCCCGACGTCAAAAGAGCCAAAAATTTTTGTGGACGTCCGTCAAGACCTTGGCTATGCATCCGGTTGGCCCTCACGGCCATTCCGACCCATTTTCAAGGTCAAAATAGCCCCGAAGCGCGCATACCCCCATTTCGACGATTTTTCGTGTGCTATAGCACACCATTTTTTGGGTGATCCGGATCCCGACGTCAAAAGTGCCAAAAATTTTTGGGGACGTCCGTCAAGACTTTGGCTATGCATCCGATTGGCCTTCACGGCAATTCCGACCAATTTTCAAGGTCAAAATAGCCCCGAAGCGCGCATACCCCTATTTCAACGATTTTTCCTGTGATATAGCACACCATTTTTTGGGTGATCTGGATCCCGATGTGAAAAGTGCCAAAATATTTTGTGGACATCCGTCAAGACCTTGGCTATGCATCCAGTTGTCCCTCACGGTCATTCCGACCCATTTTCAAGATCAAAATAGCCCCGAAGCGCGCATACCCCCATTTCGACAATTTTTAGTGTGCTATAGATCACAATTTTTTGGGTGATCCGGATCCCGACGTCAAAAGTGCCAAAAGTTTTTGTGGACGTCCGTAAGGACCTTGGCTATGCATCCGGTTGTCCCTCACGGCCATTCTGACCTATTTTCAAGGTCAAAATAGCCCCGAAGCGCGCATACCCCATTTCAACGATCTTTAGTGTACTATAGCACACCATTTTTTGGGTGATCCGAATCCCGACGTCAAAAGTGCCATAATATTTTGTGGACGTCCGTCAAGACCATGGCCATGCATCCGATTGTCCCTCACGGCAATTCCGACCCATTTTCAAGGTCAAAATAGCCCTGAAGCGCGCATACCCCCATTTCGATGATTTTTCGTATGCTATAGCACACTATTTTTTGGTTGCTCCGGATTCCGACATCAAAAGTGCCAAAACTTTTTGTGGAAGTCCGTAAAGACCTTGGCTATGCATCCGGTTGGCCCTCACGGCCATTCCGACCTATTTTCAAGGTCAAAATAGCCCCGAAGCGCGTATACCCCCATTTCAACGATTTTTCGTGTGCTATAGCACACCATTTTTTGGGTGATCCGAATCCCGATGTCAAAAGTGCCAAATATTTTTGTGGACGTCCGTAAAGACCTTGGCTATGCATCCGGTTGTCCCTCACGGCAATTCCGACCCATTTTCAAGGTCAAAATAGCCTCAAAGCGCGCATACCCCCATTTCGATGATTTTTCGTGTGCTATGGCACACCATTTTTTGGTGATCCGGATCCCGACATCAAAAGTGCCAAAAGTTTTTGTGGACATCCGTCAAGAACTTGGCTATGCATCCGGTTGTCCCTCACGGCAATTCCGACCTATTTTCAAGGTCAAAATAGCCCGAAGCGCGCATACCCCCATTTCGACGATATTTCGTGTGCTACAGCACACTATTTTTTTGGTGATCCGGATCCCTATGTCAAAAGTGCCAAAAGTTTGTGTGGACGTCCGTCAAGACCTTGGCTATGCATCCGGTTGGCCCTCACGGCCATTCCGACCCATTTCCAAGGTCAAAATAGCCCCGAAGCGCGCGATCCCCCATTTCGACGATTTTTCGTGTGCTATAGCACCCATATTTTGGGTGATGCCAGATTCGACGTCAAAAAGTGCAAAATCTATTTGTGGACGTCCGTCAAGACCTTGGCTAATGCATCCGGTTTTTGGCCTCCACGGCATTCCGAACATTTTCAAGGTCAAAATAGCCCGAAGCGTGCCATACCTCATTTTAACGGTTTTTTCGTGTGCTTATACGCACACAAGTGTTTTTGGGTGATTAGGATCCCGAGTCAAAAGTGCAACAAACTTTTTAATGGACGTTCGTCACAAGACCTTGCTATGCATCGGTTGCCTCTGGAATTCCGACCATTTTCCAGGTCAAATAGCCTCGAAGTGCCGCATACCCATTTTCCAAACGATTTTTCGTCGTTGCCTATAGCACACCGATTTTTTGGGTGATCGGATCCCGACGTCACAAGAGCCAAATATTTTGTGGACGTCGTCAAGACGTTGGCTATGCACCGGTTGGCCCTCACGGCTATTCCGACCCATTTTCAAAGTCAAAATGCCCGAAGTTCGCAACCCTGTTTAACGATTTTCGTGTGATTATAGCACACCATTTTTTGGGAGAATCCGGATCCCGACGTCAAAAGTGCAAAATTTTTGTGGACATCCGTCAAGCCACCTTTGCCTATGCATTCCGGTGGCCCCTCAGGCATTCCGACGCATTTTCCAAAGGTCAAATAGCCTCGAAGCGCGCATACCCATTTCAGCGATTTAGCACACCATTTTTTGGGTGATCCGGATCCCGACGTCAAAAGAGCCAAAATATTTTGTGGACGTCCGTCAAGACCTTGGCTATGCATCCGGTTGGCCCTCACGGCCATTTTGACCCATTTTCAAGGTCAAAATAGCCCCGAAGCGCGCATACCCCCATTTCGACGATTTTTCGTGTGCTATAGCACACCATATTTTGGGTGATCCAGATTCCGACGTCAAAAGTGCCAAAATTATTTGTGGACGTCCGTCAAGACCTTGGCTATGCATCCGGTTGGCCCTCACGGCCATTCCGAACCATTTTCAAGGTCAAAATAGCCCCGAAGCGTGCATACCCCCATTTCAACGGTTTTTCATGTGCTACAGCACACAATTTTTTGGGTGATCCGGATCCCGACGTCAAAAGTGCCAAATTTTTTGTGGACATCCGTCAAGACCTTGGCTATGCATCCGGTTGGCCCTCACGGCCATTCCGACCCATTTTCAAGGTCAAAATAGCCCCGAAGCGCGCATACCCCCATTTTCGATGATTTTTCGTGTGATATAATATACCATTTTTTTGATGATCCGGATCCCTACGTCAAAACTGCCAAAATTATTTGTGGACGTCCGTGAAGACCTTGGCTATGCATCCGGTTGGCCCTCACGGCCATTTCGATCCATTTTCAAGGTCTAAATAGTCCTGAAGCGCGCATACACCTATTTCGACGATTTTTCGTGTGCTATAATATACCATTTTTTGGGTGCTCCGGATCCTGACGTCAAAACTGCCAAAATTATTTGTGGACGTCCGTGAAGACCTTGGCTATGCATCCGGTTGGCCCTCATGGCCATTCCGACCCATTTTTTAAGGTCAAAATAGCCTCGAAGCGCGCATACCCCCATTTCAATGATTTTCGTGTGCTATAAGCAAACCATTTTTTTTTGGGTGATCCGGATCCCAAGTCCAAAGGCTTTCCAAATATTTTTTGTAGACGTCCGCGCAAGACCTTTGGTAATGCTCCGGTTGGCCCTCACGGCAATTTCGACCCTTTTCCAGGTCAAAATAGCCCGAAGCTCGATACCTATTTCAAACAATTTTTCGTGTACTATAGCACACCATTTTTTTGGGGTGATTTCGAATCCGACGTCAAAAGTTTACAAAAATTTTTGTGGAGTCGTCAAGAACTTGGTTATGCATCGGTTTTGGCCCTTCACCGCCATTCGGGACGCCATTTTCAGGTCTAAAATAGACCCGAAGCGCGCATAGCCCCATGTTCGACACTTTTTTTGGGCGATCCGTATCCGACGTCAAAAGTGCCAAAATTATTTGTGGACGTACGTCAAGACCTTGGCTCTGCATCGATTGCCTCACGCAATTCCGACCAATTTTCAAGGTGCAAAACGCCGAAGCGCGCATACCCCATTTCAGACGATGTTTTCGTGTGCTATAGCGACCATTTTTTGGGTCGATCCGAATCCCGATGTCAACAAGTGTCAAATTTTTGTGGACGTCCGTCAAGACCTTGGGCTATGCATCCGATTGTCCCCCTCACGTCAATTCCCAACCATTTTAAGGTCAAACTACTTCGAAGCGCGCATACCCCATTTCAATGAATTTTCGTGTGCTATACGCACACCCTTTTTGGTGATCCGGATCCCCGACTCCAAAAGTGCCAAAAGTTTTTGTTAAGACGTCCGTCCAAGACCTTGGCTATGCATCCGGTTGGCCCTCACGGCCATTCCGACCCATTTCCAAGGTCAAAATAGCCCCGAAGTGCGCATACCCCCATTTCGACGATTTTTCGTGTGCTATAGCACACCATTTTTTGGGTGATCCGGATCCCAACGTTAAAAGTGCCAAACAATTTTCAAGACGTCCGTCAAGACTTTGGCTATGCATTCGGTTGGTTCTCACGGCCATTCCGACCCATTTTCAAGGTCAAAATAGCCTCGAAGCGCGCATACCCCAATTTCGACGATTTTTTGTGTGCTATAGCACACCATTTTTAGGGTGATCCGGATCCCGATGTCAAAAGTGCCAAAATTATTTGTGGACGTCCGTCAAGACCTTGGATATACATCCAGTTTGCCCTCACGGCCATTCCGAACCATTTTCAAGGTCAAAATAGCCCCGAAGCGCGCATACTCCCATTTCGATGATTTTTCGTGTGCTATAGCACACTATTTTTTGGGTAATCCGGATCCCGACGTCAAAAGTGCCAAACTTTTTTGGGGACGTCCGTCAAGACCTTGGCTATGCATCCGGTTGGACTTTACGGCAATTCCGACCCATTTTCAAGGTAAAAATAGCCCCGAAGCGCGCATACCCCTATTTAAAAGATTTTTCGTGTGATATAGCACACCATTTTTTGGGTAATCCGGATCCCGACGTCAAAAGTGCCAAATATTTTTGTGGACATCCGTCAAGACCTTGGCTAAGCATCCGGTTGGCCCTCACGGCCATTCCGACCCATTTTCAAGGTCAAAATAGCCTCGTAGCGCGCATACCCCCATTTCGACGGTTGTTCGGGTGCTATAGCACACCATTTTTTGGGTGATCGGGATCCCGACGTCAAAAGTGCCAAAAGTTTTTGTGGACGTCCGTCAAGACTTTGGCTATGCATCCGGTTGGCCCTCATGGCCATTCTGACCCATTTTCAAGGTCAAAATAGCCTCGAAGCGCGCATACCACCATTTCAACGATTTTTCGTGTGCAATAGCACACCATTTTTTGGGTGATCCGGATCCCGATGTCAAAAGAGCCAAAACCTTTTGTGGACGTCCGTCAAAACCTTGGATATGCATCCGGTTGGCCCTCACGGCTATTCCGACCCATTTTCAAGGTCAAAATAGCCCCGAAGCGCGTATACCCCCATTTCGATGATTTTTCGTGTGCTATAGCACACCATTTTTTGGGTGATCCGGATCCCGACGTAAAAAGTTCCAAAAAATTTTCTGGACGTCCGTCAAGACCTTGGCTATGCATCCGGTTGGTCCTCACGGCCATTCCCATTTTCAAGGTCAAAATAGCCCCGAAGCGCATATACCCCCATTTCGATGATTTTTCGTGTGCTATAGCACACCATTTTTTGGGTAATCCGGATCCCGACGTCAAAAGTGCCAAAATTATTTGTGGACGTCCGTCAAGACCTTGGCCATGCATCTGGTTGGCACTCACAGCCATTCCGACCCATTTTCAAGGTCAAAATAGCCCCGAAGTGCGCATACTCCCATTTCGATTATTTTTCGTGTGCTATAGCACACCATTTTTTGGGTGATCCGGATCCCAACGTCAAAAGTGCCAAAAAATTTTCTAGACGTCCGTCAAGACCTTGGCTATGCATCCGGTTGGTCCTCACGGCCATTCCGACCAATATTCAAGGTCAAAATAGCCCCGAAGCGCGCATACCCCTATTTCAACGATTTTTCCTGTGATATAGCACACCATTTTTTGGGTGATCCGGATCCCGACGTCAAAAGTGCCAAAATATTTTGTGGATATCCGTCAAGACTTTGGATATGCATCCGGTTGGCCTTCACGGCAATTCCGACCAATATTCAAGGTCAAAATAGCCCCGAAGCGCGCATACCCCTATTTCAACGATTTTTCCTGTG
>JABWTJ010000437.1:797166-827608 GCA_016801875.1 Solanum sitiens | reverse complement strand
TTCTGATTAGAATACTAGGCTTAAACTAAGTAAAATGACGTAGTCTAGGGGTTAAACGACGTAGTTTAGGTTTCCAACACTAAGGGGGGGAAAAACCAAAATGACCATAACTTAAAAGTTGACGGGGCCCTTTCACAGACTCGGTGAGAGGCCGTCAAATGGACCACAACCCGTCAAGTTGGTTTTGGTTCTAGTAAGTGTCTATTGGTTAATAAGGGTCCCGTCACCAGCCCTACCATGGACCGTGAAAGACACCATGATTTTTACTTGAGCTGGAGGTATGCTAGCTCAGGTTCAAGGACCCCCACGTCCCATAATCAAGACCACTGTCATGCCCTGAGGCTGTCCCTGGGCGTAAACACGGGACCTAGGATCATGAGTGACCCCAAGTTAACCCTGAGCTGACATATCTTATGCAAACTTAATATATCTATGAAAAGATAAACTAATGCGAAAGATAAATCATGAGATAACTAAATGATGGGGAATACCCAATACTGGTCTTAATATATATAAAATTCTAAGAGTTTAGTGATACTGAACAATCACTCATAAATTAAAACCAAATCTAACTATGTCTGAATAAAGCCTCTAACAGACTTGAGATGTCGGGACGTGCCCCAACTAACTCAAGAAAAACTAAAAATGAAATGAAAGACTAAACATCAAAACATGTATATTGTCCTTATAGTATGAGGATTCATCGTTGAAGTTGTTGAATGTGGATTAGAAACCGATCAACGCGTGATCTAAATGTTGAGAACCAGAACCTACATCACGAAAAAATATAGCGCAGAGTGTGCGTGATTATTGGGAAGGTACAAAGCATGCAGGATAATAAAAGCTGAACAAAACATAAAATTGAACAAAACATAACTGAGCAATGACATAATCTGAATATGATGGAAATACTGATATATACAAAAAAGAACTAAACGGAATGTAATGACCAAGTACTGAACATGCTGAGATTGAACACTAAACTATAACTGAAAACCTCGTCAAATACATTAGAGTGTTGTGGGAGCCACCAGTAATGACATAACCACCACATGAGCTATCCATGATGTTTCATGCACACACCACATTGAAGGAACCGATATACCTTGCCAGGGGTATTAAAGTGTGCCTGGCATGATCACAAAAACTACTGCCCAGAGAGGGGACTTAACCTATGGGTCCACGTAGTTCTGATACTATGAGGATACACTGAAACCTGGTCCACTCGATGCTAAGCCTACTCTAAACTTAATATGTATATCTAAGAAACATAACTAAAATACTAACATGCAAATCTAAGAATATAACAATGATAGACTAATAATGTGACATTTGAAAACCGATGCATGCATAACTATTTAACTGACCTAGTATGTGTCATTCATGAACTAAAAGAATCTACACAACTAGGATTCTGAGTTTCATGCAAACAAGTAAGCAAAGATTCCACAAAAAAGTGATAATCTAATTAGGAATACTTTAGCAACTAAATCACAACTAATATCTAAGATTTTACAAACTCTAGGTCTAAGCAAGATACAAGAATCAAGAATCTGACTGAATTCTAGGGACCTAATGGGTGAAAGGAACCCACTAGTGAAATCCCGCATACCTGGTGACCAAATGTAAGGAGAAATCCTTTGATTTTGAGGCTGGAACTGAAGAAAAATTGTTGCATTCTCAGAAGGGCTTTGGTCACCTCTTCTACCCTCTCGTTTTTCTAAGTTTGAAGAAGTTTTAGTGAATGAATCGCTTAGGGAATGATCTGACTAAGATACTAGGCTTAAACTGACGAAAACTACTTTGTTTAGGGATCAAACGGCGTAGTTTAAGTCCCAACGCATAGGGAAAAGGACAAAAATGACCCTAACTTAATTCTTATGAAGTACACCTACGAAGGGACCTATAGTCTGTCGGTTGACCTACCAACCGTAGGTAGGGGTCGTTGGTCAAGTATGCCCGACTAGGCTTTATTAAAATGATCATAATTTTTTACTTGAACGTGGGATTTTAAAAAAATATGTGGCTTTGGAAAGAGGATTCAATTATCTATCGTTTGGAAGGTTATAAGGGGCTACTTAATTCATTTTGTGCTAAAATTTATGCCCATATGAAGTTGACCCTACAATAATTTCCCTCTAACTTGCTGTAGACCCTTAGCTATGGTCTGTAGGTCCAACCACAGACCGTACAGGTCGACCATTGTTGGGATCAGAGACTATAAAGATTTGGGATTTAACAAAGAAACCCCACCTACGGTCTGTGGTCCCACCTACGATTTGTGGGTAATTCTATTGGTAGTAGCACTAGATATTATCAAAACTAGGATTTTCTCTATTTTGAGATACGAAGTGTTAGATTATCTCCCCCTCGGGAACATTCATCCCCGAATGAATTCTAAACTATCTGAGTATGGAGGGAAGGAGCTTCAATCCCTACCACTAAGTTCTAGAAAGTGAAATCTAAGTAAATTGAGTTTCAAGAATATGAAAATATGCTGAAAATGAAAGAACAACTGAAGGAACAAGGTACTAAGGCATAATTTACACACGAGTAAACTGAGAGACTCCAAGTCTGTCAAATCTCATCACCCCCTTCATAAATGATACTTTGAGGAAAACCCAATCATCTATATCAAACTCTAAGTCTCTTCTTCTTACATTTGCATAAGACTTATGTCTTAAGTGTATTTATGATGAGATGAACTTTTTCTATAGCATCAAAAACCGAATCTGGCCCAATCAAGGTTGTTTCACCTACTTATCTCCTTAGGAAAACATACTCGACCATCTCCCCATTGCGAGAAAACCTCTACTTTTCGTTGATGAACTTCTAGTTATATAAGATCATTATCTTTTATTTCCTTAACTTTCATTACCAAAGAGGATTCTAATCTATTCTATATTATAACACAACCATCTGATGTGTCCATAAGACTAACTCCTAATCGAGAAAGCTCATGGACATATTTTTCTGATTCCTTCCTTACTTCCTCAACATGTGCAACACTACCTTTTAGATGTCATCTTTCTAACCTTAAGGTAAGAGATAAATCAACCTATAGGCTCTACGCTACTACCCTTTCATTTTAAGACTGACTCGTTGGAAACTAAAATCGAAAGATCCTAGTTCTACAATTGACTAAGGCATGACAGGAATGTGACCAATCAATGCTTAGAATTCTATCAAAATCTACCATTTCTAACTCTATAAGGTCTATTGAGGTGACTTTTTGAGAGACTGTGACAGGGCAATTTTGTATATATACGTCTAGCTATAATTGGGTCACCAACTGGAGTAGAGACTGATAAAGGTTCTAAAAGAGTTTCTGGACTGACACTGAAGTTTACTACTATATAAGGAGTAAGACAAAGTGACCCATGTTGTATTTTCACTAAGTGAACCATATGTGTGCCACATCCTTAAGCTGGTAGGATGTCAATTCCACCATATCATTGCCAATCACTTGCATCACTTCAAAGATTTTCTTAACCTTACCAATTAACTTGTGTGGGTAAGATCTATGGGGAAGAATGATCTCAAGTTCATAATGACTGATTAGAATGAGGAAATTAGATCATACCTCACACACGATAAGAGTAACAAAGAGAGTACAGCTTTCTTACAACACTTGTAGCCTCACTCTCATTATATGTGGTGCACTTCGCACCCATGAAAGAGACTTTACTTAGTGTGGCTTTCAAACATCCTAGGACTCTTAAAGCTAATGTTCTGATACCAAGTTTGTCACACCTCGAGACTACCCCCTTGGCGTAAACATGGTATCCAGGATCAAGAGTGACCCCAAACTAATCTTAAGCTGGCATATCATTAACATATAAAAACAACTAAACAAAATATACTATGTGGATGCTTAAACCATGAGATAAATTAAAGATGAGAAATACCCAATACTGATCTTAATATATATAATAACCTTCTAAGAGTTTAGTGGTACTAAACAATCACTCAAATGCTAAAGTTGAATTTAAAAGTATGTCTGAAAAAGCCTCTAACTCACTAGAGTTGTTGGGACTTGTCCCCAGCTAAACCTAGCAAAACTGATATTGAAATAAAAGGCTGAAGTGGAAACATATCTATTGTCTTGGAAGTATGACGGCTCACCATTAATGCTACTATATATGGATCGAGAATTGATCTATGCGTGATCTGAATGATGAGGACCTGAACGTACATCATGAAAGGACATAATATAGAGTATACATCAATAGTGGGAATATACTAAGCATGTATGATATAAAATATAACAGAATAAATATATAAGTTGGACAAGCATAACTGAGCCATGACATAATCTTAACATAATGTAAATACTGAAATATACTAAAATGAACTGAACTGAAAATAATGGCCAAATACTGATGATTATCATTACATGTTGAAACTGAATACTGAAATATGACTAAAAACCTAGTCAAATGCACTAGCGTCTGTCTGTGGAGCTACTATTAACCGACATAAAACCCTGTGAGCTAAACATGGAGTCCGATGTATATGTTCCACCGAGAGGACCGAATATACCTTTCCATGGGTATAAACGCATGATTTGCGTGATCACAAAATTTGATGCCCACTAAGGGGACTTATAATCCTACGGAAGAATGTAGTTCTAGGACTACGAGGGTGCAGTGAACCCTAGACCAACTCGGTGCTAATCCTACTCCCAACTGTAAATGTGTATGACACAACATAACAAAATTACACGATAAGCTCAATATTCAAACATGCTAATAGAGAATGCAATATTAATGTACTGAAAAAGAACATTCATAATCTGAGGCATGCTTATTTGGTTAACTGACCTAGCAAGTGTAATCCATGAACTAAGAAAATCTACACAACTAGGATTCTGAATTTTATGCGAAGAAATAAGTAACAATTTCACAAAAAACATGATAATATAATTAAGAACACTATAACAACTATATTACAACAATTGTTCAAGTTCTTAGAAACCCTAGTTCTAAAAAAGATATCAAGGATAAATAATTTAATTGAATTCTAGGGACCTAGTCGATAAAAGGAACCGACTAGTGAGATCCCACATACATGATGACAAAATCAATGGAGAAATAATCCTTCGATTTTGAGGCTGGAACAACATAAAACATCATGCTTGTTCTTAAGGGGAAACTATGACTATTCTGTCCATTTGCTCTTAATTTGATGAATTTAGGTGAATGAATCTATTAGTTAGGTTTTTGTTAGAATTCTAGGATTAAACCGAGTTAAACGACAAAGTATAGGGGTTAAATGATGTATTTAAGGCTTCCAACACCTGGAGGAAAAGACCAAAACGATCGTAAGTTAAAATCTGACGGGGCCCTTCCACAGAGCCACTGACGGGCCATCAAAGTCTTTATGGCCTATCAAGTGGGTCATTGTTTTGTTTAGTGTCTACAAGTTATTAGGGGTCCTTCAGGAGCCCTACCACGTCCCGTGTGAAGGACCACTGACCATAAAGGCCACTATGGTTCTTCATTTGGGTTGGGGTCTGCTGGCTAGGGTTGACAGACCTTCCCACAACCCATCATCAAGACCACGGCCTGTGGTGGACTCCGTGGTCTGATGCCTGGGCATGGTTGGTTCTCGCTTTCTTAAACGAGCCTCTCTACGCCCCGTTAAGGGTCCCATGGTCCACCACTTCTGATTGGGAATTAGCCACTACCAACCCAATAGACCATGGTTCCTTTAACATCTGTGAACCCTACTGTGGTTCAGCAATTTTCTATTGTTTTTCTGCTGTAAGTACAATTCCAATTTCTGATGTGTTACAAAAAGTGCTAAATATTTTTCATAAAATCGTACATGTGATGATTATATTTTTCAAATCTAATTTATGAAAGAAGAGAGCATACAAAAATAATATATATGTATATATATATATATATATATATATCGGATAGTAGTTGTTGTATAGGAATTGAGTTTGGATCGTTGTTAGTTTAGCTGCTAGTGGTTTCGTGATCACTAGCTTCCATTTTTATATATTAATATTTTGTTTTCACATTATAAAATTATATTATGATATATGTAAATAGGTAATTAAATATTAGGTGTATCGAATTATTTAAATTCCATTGAAATTATGCAAATTGGAGGAATTAAGACTTACCCTTAGGTTTAAACTTTAGGAAATTGATTAAAGAATTAGATAAGTTTTTTGGTCTAGTCTAGACATATAGTAGTATGAGTGTTTGTAGACTCGCTAACTTACAAATGATGCATATATACTTGATAGATTGGAATGATCCGAAGGCATTGGATAAAGGAAAGCATTAAAGAAGTAGCTTAATGTCACGACCGGGGAGCACCCCCTAGAAGTAACACGGCGTCGTCAACCTCTCGGAGGTCTAAGACAAGCCTCTTAGCATTCACTCATTGCATAAATATAAAAATAGCGGAAAATTTAAAACTTTTTATAGCACATTATATGATAGAATATCACTTCATATATATATAAAATCATAAGTACATAGTCTAGACACTAAGTCTCTTTTATCATCTTAGACTCAACAACATTTGAGTAGAATAGGGACACGACCCTTAACATCATAAAATAATAACCTAAACTATTACATAAACTTAAAGAACATCTTGACACATGCAATCCTTGAATCATAAGGATCCGTTTCTTGAACTTGGGAAACATTTATCCAAGCTCATCCCTCTTAGAAACATCCTCTAGCCATCACCACCTACATTTGGTGTAAAAAGATCAAGAATAATGGTATTAGTACAAGAATGCATTAAGTATGGAAACCATGCAAAAACATGCATTTAAAGAGGAAATTTCATTTGAAATCATGCAACATGTCTTTTTTAGTAAACTTCATGAACATTGGCGCATATAACCACAATATAGTTCACATATATAAGGTAGACATGGATACTATTCATAATAGCACATTAAGCCATTTATCATACTTTGAGGCACATTCAATACATACAATACATTACTTCTCTTTTTACCTAAACATATTTCCTTAATAAACCCTCAAGTGTACTTAGTACAATGTATAACCTTGAAGTCACCTAAGATAGTCAATCATAAATATGCTTCATAAACATGACCACATATATTCACAAAGTCATAAGCACATCATAGACATAAACTTCACATAAGAACCATCACGTAAGACAACCCCCAAGTCACACTAGTGCAATGTGTAGGTAGCATCCAATATTACTACTTTCACCAAGTGTTCCTAAGAAGTTACCCTAGACTAGGCATAACATGCTCATCAAGTCATAACACCTTCATTTATTACTAGACATAAGACCACATACTTCATAGCATCATATAAGGACTCATGCATTTACTACAACTTTAGTCATAATGCATTTAGTTATACCATAGGTAAACCACCCTCATAACCCCTTCACAAGCTAATTTGTGCAATGTACACATGGAGTCTCATATCCCCACATATGCTAAGTAAAACTCATTTAGGAGTCATAAGTGTAATTCACATGCATACTCATAATCATGTATTGATATAGCAAAGTCACTTTAACATGCATTCATACAATTCATACATAACATAGGTCTTACTTTCATAAAAGTACTAATCTTATCCTTTCTTGGAGTTCACTAGTGCAATGCATGGGTAGGGTCCATAGTCCCACCTATACTAAGTAAGATTCTCAAGGAGTTATGATTAGGGTTCATATTCTTATCTTATTTCATTTCATAACCTTCGGGATGCTTAGCCATAACCAACATAGACCATGTGAGCTACATGGAATTCGGTGTCGTATAACCCCACACCAAAAAAAGGCATTCTACTTGCCAAGGTAAGCCTACAAAATAGCTATCTAGGTGGATCCACTAGTTATATCCTACGGGGGCACGTAGTTAAGGATAGTGAGATTGCTTCTAGAACCCCGACCTATTGCATTAGCGGGAAGGCTTCCATCTCATGAGTAATCACTTGAATGACCCAACCTATTGCATAGCGGATGGGTCTTTTCCTTATTGTACATATCCACTCGGTGCTAAGCTTAAACTCCCTCTTTAATATATTTCAGTCTTTATTAATCATTAGTTCATAAGATTAGGCTTTTGGGACTTGCTCCCTCATACATCATATTGTTAGACAATTGGCATTTTTTTAGCTTATTATTATTTTTACTGTTTTTACTTATTTCAGTTTAGTGCATCCTATTTTCTAGCTAGACTTAGTCAACTTTAGTTGTTCAACTTTCTGAAGTTAGTGGCCCCATTATTGGCCACATTATGGCTGTTAGTGGCCTCTTTTATGGTAGTTAGTGGCACATGTTCTTATTTTAGTTTTAATGTTTATGTTTTTTCTTTGTATAAATTCAGACTTTCTGCACATTAATATACACAAGGAATTTCATAACTTCACTCTATTTTTATTTTTTCAAATCAGTTTCTTGAGTATTTTTGTCAGAGCCTCTAGTTGACCTTACAGGACAAAAAAGGTTTTAACCTACAACACAAATGGCATCCAACAACCTACCTTTAAATCCACCATTCACTTTCACTGGTGAAAATTACCAAATCTGGTCTGTGAAGATGCAAGCTTTTTTGGAAGTCTATGAACTTTGGGAAACTGTGATGGAAGATAAACCACTTGCTGCTCTACCAGCAAATCCTACCTTGGCTCAGATCAAATCCAACAACGAAGAGAAGTCAAAGAAATCTAAAGACAAGTCGCTTATGCAGAGTGCTGTGGCAGATTCTGTGTTTTACAGAATCATGGCTTGTAAAACTGTAAAAGAGGCTTGGGATAGGTTGAAAGAATAATATCAAGGCAGCAATAGAACACGTCAAATGCAAGTGTTGAACCTGAAAAGAGAGTTTGAGTCCTTGAATATGCAGGAGGATGAAACTATCAGTAAGTATGCTGATCGAATCTCCTTAATTGTTAATAACATTAGACTTCTTGGCGAAGAATTTACAGATAAACGAATTGTGGAGAAAGTTCTTGTGACTCTTCCTGAGAGGTTTGAATCTAAGATTTCCTCTCTTGAAGAATCCAAGGACCTGAGCAAACTTTCATTAGGTGAACTAATAAGTGCTCTTCAAGCACAAGAGCAAAGCAGGACTATGAGACGGGAAAAGTTCAGTGAAGGAGCTTTCTCTGTAGAAAAGCAAAAAGGAAAGCAACAATTCCACCAAAAGAATAAAGGCAAGCATGATGGAGAAAACAATAGTGGAGATGTGAAGCAGAAGTTCCCTACTTGCAAACATTGTAAAAGAAATACACATCTGGAGAAGTATTGTTGGTGGAGAGTCGATGCTATATGCGGCAACTGTAAGCAGAACGGACACGTATCCAAGGTCTGCAAATCAAGAGCAAAGGCCTCTGGTGCTTTGCAAGCACAAGTAGCACAAGCTGCCGATGCACATGAAGAGCAACTTTTTGCAGTTTCATACTTTTCAATTAGTGAATCCTCTTATTCATGTCTTCTTGACAGTGGTTGCACACATCACTTGTGCAATGATGTTGAACTGTTCAAATTCCTCGATGATACTTACAAATCTAAAGTAAAAGTGGGAAACGGTGAAGCAGTAGAAGTCAAAGGCAGAGGTACAGTGTCTATCTCAACAATATCAGGTATCAAAACTATTTCTGATGTTTTGTACACACTTGATATGAGTCAAAATTTGTTGAGTGTTGGACAAATGCTTGAAAATAATTATTCTCTGCATTTTAAGAATCGTGAATGTGTGGTTTCTGACCCTTCTGGAGTAGAGTTTTTTTATGTCAAGATGAGCAACAGAATGTTTTCAGTTGATTGGGAGAAAATAACTGAGCAGGCTTACACTATTACTTCACAAACATGTACAAACCTATGGCACAAAAGGTTTGGTCACTTCAATCTGAGAAGCATCGCCGAGATGGAAAAAAAAGGAGCTAGTGGAAAATATGCCTGAATTTCTTTCTAATGCTCAAGTTTGTGAAACTTGCCAACAGGGAAAGCAAACAAAATTGCCATTTCAAGCAAATCAAGTACGGAGAGCTAACCAGAAACTTCAGCTCATTCATACGGATGTTTGCGGCCCAATGAAAACAGATTGGCTGAGTGGTAACAAATACTTTCTCCTCTTTATTTATGACTACACCAGAATGTGTTGGGTTTATTTCATATGACTGAAGAGTGAAGTCTTTGATGTTTTTAAACAATTTAAAGCTTTAGTAGAAAATCAATGTAATCTTAGTATTAAGGCTTTAAGGTCTGACAATGGAGGAGAATATACTTCTTCTCAATTTGTGGAGTTTTGTAATATCACAGGTATTGAACGCCAATTGACATTACCATACACTCCACAACAAAATGGCGTGTCTGAAAGGAAGAACAGGACAGTAATGGAGATGGCCAGATGTCTTTTGCTCGAAAGAAAGATCCCAAATCAGTTTTGGGCTGAGGCAGTCAATACCTCTGTATATTTGCTGAACAGATTGCCTACTAAGGCCTTGCAGGACATGACTCCATATGAAACTTGGTGTGGGAACAAACCATCAGTACACCATCTCAGAATCTTTGGGTGTATATGTTATTATCGAGTTCCAGAAACAAAAAGGAGTAAGCTGGACAACAAGGCTCATAAAGGCATATTTATGGGCTATAGTTCATCCAAAGGTTACAGGATTTTCTGTTTGAAATCAGACAAACTAATTCTCAGCCGAGAAGTGAAGTTTGATGAAGCAGCTGGTTGGGATTGGAAAAATCAGAAGACCTCTTATTCTAATTCATTTTCAATAGAGCAGCCTCAACTTTCAGAAGATGAACTAGTGGATGATGTACCAGTGAGGGGAACTCGATCCTTAAAAGATTTCTATCAGCGGTGTAACTTGGTTAGCTCTGAACCAACAAGCTATGCTGAAGCACAAGACTCTCAGGCATGGAGGAGAGCTATGCAAGAAGAACTAGACATGATCGAGAAGAATGGAATCTGGCAGCTTGTTGACAGACCTAGAAATCGCAAGGTAATTGGTGTAAAATGGATTTTCAAGACAAAACTCAATCCTGATGGAACAATTTGCAAACATAAGGCTAGATTGGTGGTGAAGGGATACGCACAACAATATGGTGTGGATTACCAGGAAACATTTGCTCCTGTAGCAAGGTATGACACAATCAAGCTTATTCTTGCATTTGCATCTCATAGTTCCTGGCAGATTCATCAACTTGATGTCAAATCGACTTTCTTGAATGGTTTGCTTGCTGAAGAGATCTATGTAGATCAACCTGATGGTTTCTCAACTCCTGGAAAAGAGTTATCTCTTAACAAAGGCCTTGTATGGCCTAAAACAAGCCCCAAGGGCATGGTATGAGAGGATGGACAATCATCTCATCCAACTTGGCTTTAGTAGAAGTCAAAGTGAAGCTACTTTGTATGTGAAAGTCAATGCTGCAGGTGAGTCCTTAATTGTCTCAATTTATGTGGATGACATGCTTGTGACAGGAAGCAAAATTGAACTAATCCAAAGGTTCAAGGATGAAATGGAGAAAATCTTTGAAATGACTGATCTTGGAGTCATGAAGTACTTTCTCGGCATGGAAGTATTGCAGTCCAGTGATGGAATTTTCATATGCCAGCAGAAATACATTACGGATATTCTAAACAGGTTCAAAATGCAAGACTGCAAACCTGTGAGTACTCCAATATCTACTGGTGTGAAGCTTGGCAAGGATGAGGATTCCGAAAAAGTGGATGATAGTATGTATAGAAGCTTAATTGGCAGTCTTCTATATCTAACCGCAAGTAGGCCTGACATTCTATTTTTTGTTAGTTTGCTCTCTAGGTTCATGCATTCGCCTAGAGACACACACCTCACAGCGGCTAAAAGAGTGTTAAGGTATATTAAAGGAACCAGCAAGTTTGGAATTTTTTTCCCAACATCTGCCGAAGTAACTATGAACCTGATCGGGTACTCTGATAGTGATTGGGGTGGTGGAGTTGATGATTCCAGAAGCACCTCTGGATATCTTTTCTATTTGGGGACAAGTTGTTTTAGTTGGAGCTCTAGAAAATAAGAAACTACAGCTCAATCAACAGCAGAAGCTGAGTACATAGCTGCTGCATCTGCTGTGAATAAAGTTATCTGGCTAAGGAAGATGATGAAGGACTTAGGCCATGAACAAACAGAAGCTACCAAGATCATGTGTGACAACAGTTCAGCAGTTTCAATCTCAAAAAATCCAGTGTTTCATGGTCGAACTAAACATATCAAGATCAAGTTTCATTTTATTAGAGAAGTCCAACAATCTAATGAAGTGTTGCTTGTTCATTGTTCTTCTGAGAACCAGCTAGCTGACATTTTCACCAAGTCATTGTCAAAGGAAAGGTTTGAAGATCTGAGGCAAAGAATTGGTGTTTACCACAAAAATGCCAAGGAGGATTGTTAGACAATTGGCATTTTTTCAGCTTATTATTATTTTTACTGTTTTTACTTATTTCAGTTTAGTGCATCCTATTTTCTAGCTAGACTTAGTCAACTTTAGTTGTTCAACTTTCTGAAGTTAGTGGCCCCATTATTGGCCACATTATGGCTGTTAGTGGCCTCTTTTATGGTAGTTAGTGGCACATGTTCTTATTTTAGTTTTAATGTTTATGTTTTTTCTTTGTATAAATTCAGACTTTCTGCACATTAATATACACAAGGAATTTCATAACTTCACTCTATTTTTATTTTTTCAAATCAGTTTCTTGAGTATTTTTGTTCTAACACATATAGCTCAAAGGTTTCTAAGATGAGAATATACTTTCATCAAAGAACCTCTATAATGTGAGAATGTACTTTCACATAATTCTACCATTCATACATTCATGTGTGTGTGCATTCATACGTTAGAAATACTTTCACATAACACCTCTAACAACACATGCTCATAATTCATTAATCATATACTTTACATGCATAGTAATAGATAATGGTGCATATGAGAACTATACTTTCAAGTGACACCATAGATCTACCCTACTCATAATTATGCACGAGTGTGTGTGTTCATATTGGTCATCATGATCACATAAGAACAAAAAGTTAGTCATAGGATCACAACACACATATATCATATCCCTTAAATCATGAAAGACTCACACATAGAACATTTAGGGACTATAGTCCACACACTCACATTACATCATTGGAGGCAAGAACATATTTAACACTAGAATAGAAGACTCCTAACGTGCATAAGATGACATATTTATATAGGGTTAACATAGGCAAGGGTCATGCTACAAGAGTATTCATCACAACTAGTCATGTAGGCCATACCAAACCCTAATATGATCATCACATATACATAACATCATTTATACACCTAGATCATGGTGCTAGAATCGACGACTACACTCATCAACTTCATAAAATGAGAATCATCATATCAATTCATCTTGCATATATTGTCTTCAAGGCCATGATCACAACATATATACATAGGCAAGAATGTAAACCCCGCATCCATACGTGGACCATACCAATCAACATCAAATTCAATACTAAAGACTAGGAAAATAGGTCAACTTACCAATACTCCAAGCCATGATCACCATGGACCAATTATAAACAATTCATAATCAATTGACATAAACTAATATAGAACTAAGCAATTCGTTACAATCTAATCACAATTCAATTAACATATAATCAAGATCATAAGACCCACATTATAGGCCAATTTGAGAAATACATGGATCATGGGTTCTTTCATAAACTCCATAGGAAAAAAATCATTAAAACATTAAATAATCATCAATTCACCATTAGAATGTCTTTGAAATTCGTTTGACAATGAACGCATGGCTAGATTGAAAGATATGATTTGTGATCTTAGATTCTTTTTGAAAAAACTTTGAAGGAACTCCTTAGATGGAATATTAACTAAGGATAAACTATTACCATACCTTATTATATGATAAGACCACGAAAAATTGGAGAAGAAGCCATAAAAATCCAGCCCCTAGCTTGAATTTGAGTTTTTGTCTCCAATGGAGGTTTGCGAGAATTTGGAAGAGAAGAGAGTTTTGAGATTTTTGATTTTATTATTGGGTGTTGGGGTTTTGACTTGGGAAAGGGGTTAAATAGGACATAAAAATAATTTATAACCAACACCCAAAGTTACCAAAACACCCCCATACTTATTTGTACTTTTAGACATGTCAAACTTGACTTTAAAATGACGCAATTGAATCTGGGAAGTGGCTGCGCATCGCGGAGGCAGCCCCTAATCTTGCCTCCCATAATTTTTTAGTCAGTGATCCTTGTATAGCTCGTGCGATGCACAGGCATACCAAGTTATAGGCACGCAACGCGTGAGTGGCTCCAGTTCTTGCTGCTACACGCTGCCTTGGGCAGCTTCCTTGTCCAACGTTTGGGTCCTCCTCGGGGGGCCTTAGGGTGGTCCTCCGGGATTCGCACCTGAACGTGTTGACCCTTAACATGTATATTAGGATACTAGGGTCACCTCTACTGTTTTTAGACTCCAAACAACACATAAAAACAAGGCAAACATACAAGGACACATTAGTACGTCTAAAGACTAACTTTCGGACGTCTTTGACGTTTGACCCCAAAACTTCTTTAAATCAACTATACATGCAGTAAAACACTTTATTTACATGTTAATAACCTTTTTATACACATGTGAGACTCTACATACCCTAGTTCATTTTGAGGGTTTTGACACTTAATGACGTTAAACTCGAGTGAGATGATATGTTGTGTTGTAGTGTTGAATTTAGTAATGAGTATGGTTGAATTTTTAGTGAACGATATCGTAAGATCGATGGAGGGGCAATCAATGATAAGCTAAGATACAGGAATTCATAAAGATCTTTAAAGTATAAGCAAATGTAGATAGATAAGGGCATTGAGTTACATAGTTGGATTTACAATTCAAATTTTCCATTATAAGTCTGCATTCCCAGTGATATGTTTGTCAAGATATGATTTTGTAAGGTAATAAATGATTGATTGCATCGGGTATCGAGCATTTGAAAGGACTTAAACATGATTAAAGTTGTAAAGTTTTTTAGTTTTAATTGTTAAAGAATATAAGGAAGGGTTTCCAGTAGAGTTTTGATTTAGAGTAAAGTAAAACCTCATGGATTGTTGGTAAAAGTTGTCCAGTAGTATTCAAGACAAAGAACATACTTTCTACCTGCTTTATCAAAACTTTATAGTTTGTAGCAATTTTGTGTGAAAATTTAATGTAATGCCCAATTATTTGAAGTGGAGCATGTTGGATTCATTCTTAACTATAATTAGAATTACAAGTAAAAAATAATTAGATTTGGAGACTACTCTCAAGTGATACGTCTTTCCTAAGATAAGTAAAACATGTCCGGTAACAATTTTTGGCGTAAGGTAGAATAAGTTTAATACATGCATCTCGTGCGCTGTAGTATCTCGTGTGTTGTGCTTGTATCTTGTGAGTTTCACGTGCATCTCGTGTATGATGCTTATATAAAATGTGCTGCACGTGGATCTTGTGCATAGTATTTTAAATATTTTGATTTTATAACCTAGCCTAGCCCGACATGACCCCATTGAAAGTGTTTGAATTTCAATTAATCTTCTTAATTTTATTTTTTTCATTCAATATACTTAATTTCCCCTTCATTTCCCCTCTCCTTTATCCCATTTTATTAAATTTTTTAATATAACTTCAGGTTAATTATTTTTAATTTTTTTAATAATTGTCATGAAATTATAATTTCAATAATTGTTGTTGCATTGTAAGTCTCACACTCTCTTTGACTTTTCGCACTAAATATTTATAATTTTTAATTATAATTAAGGTAACGCTGCCACCATAGATGACTTCTTGGTCACATTTTTAGAAACAATCCACTAAGAGTAACGAAAACACGATAAATAAATGTTTTTCTTATCTCATTATTCGGCTCATGCTCTTCACATTCATTTTGCAAGTCTCATTCATTAGCTATGACAAATAATTTTGCATTTATCTAACTATCCAGTTCATTCTCTTCACATCAATTGTGCACGAATCGTCCATTCCAATTGCACGGATTGCCCATGCACTAATCTAATATTGGGGAAAGAAGCCAATATTTATTATCTGATTTTTCGTTATCCTAGTTAAAAATATCTTTTATGGCTTGGTTCCCAAATATTGTTGCGGTTGTAGTAGGTCTCTCAATCATTAGATGTAGCATATCGTTCCAATAACAAGTTGAACTTTTAATCTTTGATTGTCTATATGTATGTTTTTGAAGATCTTAATCCACTTAAATTGCATATCAATATTTAGAACTATAATATATTGCAAGTGATTTTCATCATATGTCGTGAACTTAATGTAGGAGGCATGAAAGATTTGGATTTTACTTACATTTAGCAATCATGTTGTAATGTGGAAATACTCTGACAAAAAATATATCAACTTTTCCACTTTCCATAATATCAAATAGGACCTTTGATGTAGTAGCATTTTCTCTATTCCAGTAATTCTATTATATTTTTCTAACTGAGACCCCAAGGTATTTCATTGATAAAAGGAGAATGGACAAGGGGAACTTAGTTCTCAGGAGGATTAGAATAAGTGGAGTGGAAGTAGAGTTGCAAAACTGAACAACATTGATAGAGAGAGAATACAAGAGGCAATGAAAGAGATTGTCACATTCACCCCTTCTAATGATTCCCAATTAATACAAGAATTATAGATTTAGAATCGATAGTATACTTTGGGTCTATGTTCCTTCAATATATAGGATATTTCTACCATGACTCTTTTCTAGAGTAAATCGGATTGTGGCCGCTGAGTTAATGTATAAAACTTACACCTTCTTTGACTGATAGATGGTATTAAATTTGCACATGCGTAGACATGTTTTTGGATTAGGTACATCATTATTTTATCTTTTTTTTAGATTTATCTAAGTTATATATATATATATATATATAACTTTTATTTATATTTTTGGTTTGTTTTTTAAGTCTATTCATATGTGGATATTAATTTCCACACGTAGATGCATGTTTCTTGATAATATAGTTCACTTTTCTTGGTGGTTAGATTTCTCTTAAAACTATTCTTATTATTGAAAGAATATATAACTTTTCTTATATTTTTAGGTGTGTTTATTAGATCTATTTCTAGTTAGAGCAAATAGAGGTCTAATCTATCATTTGAGTGCACAAAATTTCTATATCTCCACAACTTTTTTTATTTTCTAGTAGGAGTTTATCACGTCGACATGGATCATGTCATTGGAGAATTGCATCATATCACGAAAAAACAGAACTACTAAACATATCTTTGAAGATGAATGCATCTACATTCATGTCATTAATTATGAACTCTACAATTATGTGAATTGTTTGGACAATGAATATTAGAATCTTTTCATTCTTTGTGTTGGGTGGATGATATATGAGGAGGTGATAAAACAATATGGTAAATTAAAGGAAGCTATTTGAAGAGGTCACTAATTTTTGACGATATTTCTTTAAAAAGAGGGCAATGATGAGACAGTGTAGCTGGGAGAACACTGTTATAAGTGTCAAAGTTGGCCCTTTGAGTTCCATACATTTAAATTTCATGATATTTTTGCAATGAATAATTGACTCTACCATTTATAATATATCAATATTGACTTTAGATCAATATCGACTTGTAGTAAATCCTATATGAACCTATCAGTGATATTTTTAATTTAATATCTACGCTATAACTAATTTGACATTTTATATAATGTCGATATTCATTATGTGTCTTTTCTATTATTTGTATTTAATTCTAATCTAACATGATTTCGTGTTAAGATTTGAAATAATAAGATGAATTAACAAAAAATTCCATTATTCAAGGAATTGATCAAGTTGCGACGAGTACAAAGTTGTTCAGTAGCCTTCGAGACGAAGTACATACTTTCTCAAAAAGTCATAGTTGTAGTAATTTTGTAAAAATTTAATGAGATGCCCAATTATTTGAACTGGAGTTTGTTGTATTCGTTCATCTTTATAACTAGAATTACAAGTTAAAAATAAGTTTTTTGTATACCACTCTCAAATGATAAAGAACGTCTTTTCTAAGATAAGTAAAACATGTACCGTAACAATTTTTTAAATAAAGAAACAATAAGTGTAGCACGTGTATCTCGTGCGTTGTATGTGCATCTTTTGCGCTAAATGTGCGACAGGTTGTGCCGATCATAGAGCCAACCTCCACCGATTCCTATTGAGAGGTAATTTCTCAAGAGATTTTCTAAATTAGTTTGACCACACCTATAACTGATAACATTGATATTCATTCTATTTATCATTAATTGATAAAATATGTCATGCAATATTATTTAGTTCACGTAAACTTTATCTTTATCTTTCTCTGTTCACATTGCAATAAATCACGACCTGATTTGTTCCAATTATCCAACTCTAACACATAACCCAAATAAACTCTATTGACTGATAATCATGATTGTAGTAATTTGTTACGTTTATATGATTAATTAATTAACAACAATATTTTTGCAAGATTAGAATCTTTTTTCTTTTTTGAAGATTTCAACCCTCTCATAAGAATGTATAATATTGATTGAAATTTAAATATGTACAATTTAATTCAATAAAAATAAAAATTTTAATATGTACTACATAATATAAATATTCATTCCTTTTTATAACTTAAATTACAAGTAAAAAATAAGTATGTTTATATATAATTTTCAAGTGATGAAAAACGTCTTTCCTAAGATGAGTAAAACATGTACAATAACAAACTTTTAAATGAAGGAAGAATAAGTGCAGCACGTGCAACTCGTGCGTTGTATGTGTATCTTTTGCGTTGTAAGTGCATAGTTTGCGTTGCACGTGCATCACGTGCATTGTACATCATTTTTCCTTCATTTAAACTGTATTTTATCCCATTTTATAGATTATTTGATAAAGTTTCAAGGTAATTATTATTAATTTTTTGAATAGTTATCGTGAAATTATAATTTTAATAATTGTTGTTGTCTTGTATGTCTCACACTCTATTTGATTTTTCACACTAAATATTTAAGATTTTTAATTATAATCTAGGTGGGTTATAATTGAACAGCAGGGGTTCATCTTAGCATTAACAGAAAGCCAAATTGTTCTAAGAGATCCTTTCATAAAACTCTTGAACTTTTTAAAAATAAAATAAGCAAAATAAAACTTCTTCTTTCTTCCATAATATATTTTCTGACAAATGATTATTTTGTCTAACTCTCGCTATCTATTTTATGTGAATGTCACTAGAGACAGATCTGCAATATGAAGCGAGCATTAACAGGTCCTATCTATCAGAACTCCAGTTTTTAGAAAGTGGCAGGTTGTGACGATCACATGGCTAACCTCCACCGATCACTATTCAGAGGTAATTTCTCAAAGATTTCATAAATTAGCTTTGCCACACCAATCAGTGACAACATACGTATTCATTCTATTAATCATTGATTAATAAAATATGTCATGCAATATTATTTAGTGCACATGAACTTTTTCTTTATATTTCTTCGTTCACATTGCAATAAATCTCGACCTGATCTGTTCCGATTATCCGACTCTAACCCATAACCCAGATCAACTCTATTTACTGATAATCGTGATTGTAGTAATAATTTACATTTATATGATGAAGTAATCTAAGAAAGGATATTCTTGTCTAATTCTCATCATCTATTTTACAACGATGTCGTTAGAGGCACAAAGCTGACATATGAAGCGAGCACTAACAGGTTGTGTCGATCACAGATTTAGCTTTTGGTGAGCAGTGATAGGTTGTACCGATCACAGAGCCCACCTCCACCGAGCTCTATTGAGAGATAATTTCTCATAGATTTCTTAAATTAGTTTGGCCACACCAATCAGTAATAGCATTAATAATCATTCTATTAATAGTTGATTAATAGAATATGACATGCAATCTTATTTAGTCCGCATGAACTTTTTCTTAATTTTTCACAATATACATTATAATTAATGACAATATAATTTGATTCAACTATCCAACTCTAACGCATAATCCGAATAAATGCTATTCATTCATAATCATGATTGTAGTAATGATTTATATTAATATGATGAACTAACTAAAGATCTCATCATTCAAGAAATTGATAAGATTGCAAAAAAAATAAAGTTGTCAAATATCCTTTGAGACGAGGTACATACTTTCTCAAAACATCATGACTTTTAGAAATTTTTGTAAATTTTTTGATGAAATGCCCAATTATTTGAGCTAGAATTTGTTGAATACAATTCTCTTTATAATTAGAATTACTAGTATAAAGTTAGTATGGATGTACATCACAAGTGAAATCAGATTTTTAAAAAAAATATGACGAAGTTATTCACGATTCTTTAAAAAAATGCTAAAACAAAACTTATTTCTTAATTCTTTCGGAGCCCTGTGTTGAATGCAAAAGAGTTGGTTATTTGTACATGTCCAAACATTCATATATATCACCATGAATAGTCTACAAAAAGATCAATTTCATACGACAAAGATCTTCAAAGAGAAATAAATGTATAATTAACTTAATTTTCTCACTAATCTAAACTCACCCCGCTCCACACCCACTCTGTCCCATTGATAGCCCTAGGGTTTGGGCTGCTGCATATAATGTTATTGCATTGGGCTGATTTGGTGAAATTATTTAACCCAAAATTTTGGCTAAAAAGAGAAATTTAAGAGGACTAAAAATTGGTTAGACTTGTAATCAGGAAATGACAATATGAATTGTAATTATAGTCAATATTAGTTTACAAAGTAACCAATTAAGTTAATTAGTGGATATGGCTAAAAATTAAACAGGATGAATTAATTCTAATTAGTTAACAAGCCTCTTAGTCTTAAAAATAATAATTAATTTAGTTTTCTCAAAATATAAATTATAATTAAATTAAACTAATTAACAAAATATTTAATAAAAAACAAATCGTTTTATACGTCTTTTGAATATTCATTTTATTTTTTATTATTTTATAAAAGGTAGTACTTGTAAATATTTTTGGACTACTACAATAATCAGGGAATGTTACACAAACCTCATAGTGTTAAGAGCTAATTAAATCATATCCTTACTCTTTTTCAAATGACAAAAAGTCTCTTAAATTTGATAGAATTCAATTACATCCCAAAACTTTCGGTACATCGCGTTCCGATTTTGAATACATTGTTTAATGTCTCGATACATCGCGTCTGGATTTCGGATATATCGTGTACGTTTTGTTACTTCACGTATGATGACATATCCAACCAATACATCGCGTAAAGTGATGTATCTCAGAAGAGGAGAGAGTAGAAATTTTGTAATTTTTTCAAATAGTAGGAAAGTTTAGAAAATATGGTCATTATGTAATATTTAATAATTATATAAATGACAAAATTATTTAAAATAACTTGAAAATATTCTGAATTTTACAAAAATTATTATTTTTTCAAAATTTTTAGTTATTATAGAAACTCGATAACTAATCCATATTGCGGTGGGTCAAAATCGGGTGTCAACAATGCTTGCTTAAAAACAAGAAAAAAAGGTACACTTTTACCCTTAAACTATGAAAAATAAGACAATTTTTCCATCCATCATAAATATTTGTGTGTTTCTAATTAAAGACGAAATAAAAAATTTAAAGTTGAATTTTTACTTAATATAAAAAAAATTACTAGAAAATAAAGAGAGATGATGAGTTTGTTTGACATTATTGTTGGGAGGCCGAAAACACTTATTTTTAGACATCTTTTTAATTTTTTTAAAGTATTTGTCAAATTAGTAAAGCTACTTTTAAATAGAAGTAGAAGCAGAAACAATTTTTCTATTGTTGGAAAAAAGTTAAAATTCTTGCTTCTTAAAAAAACAGAAGCAAAAAAAGGAAATTATTTTTCACAAGAATAAAATATCTCTTCAATGTATACATAATTAATAATATATCTATATTTTGTATATTATTTGACGTATTATTTTGCAATACTTAGAAGGAAAAAAGGTAACAACAACATTCTTGCAAGATTAGAAAAACAACAATTGAAGATTTCAAATCTCTCACAAAAATTTATCGCATTTTAATTAATAAAAAAATTATAATATGTACTAAATGATATAAATATTCTCTAAAATTTCTAAGGAATCACTACACAGGTCGTAGCTATGGAATATTGTCATAGATTTTGTGTTTTACTATAATCATTGTAAAACAATTAAATTAATATATTTTTATTTATGTTTTTACTTGAACAACTTAATAAATATTATAAAGATAATTTTATTTGTGGATTTGATTAACAAGTAGTAACACTTACACCTTATAATATTATCGATATTTATGATTATATTTTAAAATTATAATTTGATTTAAAAAAGGGAAAAGGACAGAAATCACATAGTTTTAAGGCAAAATTATCATTTGTCCCTTATAAGTTTATGATTACAGAAATCCCTCAAACTAATACAATAATATAAGTGTTGATACATTAATCTGATGCGCAAGATATATCAATTGTTAAGTAAGATATATTACATTTTTATACATGATACACTAATCTGATGTACATTTCATACATAATACAATAATTTGATGCGCAGGATACATTAATCTGATGCGCGAATATGAGAGATTTTGAGAATTTGTAAAAGTAATATGGAATAATGGTAATAAGAAAATTTAAAGGTGAAATATCTGTCATTTTTCCTAAAAAGTATAAAAATTATACATTTAAAAATGATGGGTTGTCCGGGCACAACCCGTTGCCCACATACTTGTCGATGGACTGACCATTTTTTGGCCCACAAAATGAGCTAGCCCGGTCTAGCCCTTCAAATTTCCAACCCTATATGACTTAACATAAAGATGTATTATATATATGTGATGTAACAAGTGTAAAATTGATCATGCATAGGATAAAGGGGGAAGTTTGATTATTGTTCAACGTTGGTGGGGTTATTGTTTAAGCGAAGTTGCGGGTTGAAACTAAATTTCACCCAATTATTTTTACTTATTCACAATAGTTTTTGAAAGTTTAAATTAGTGCTATAGAAATGCATTTTAAAGGGCAGAATGGTAGTTCAACTTTATAACTTTCCATTTTATAGCGTGTTGTTGCACGTTTGTCCCAAACAATAATTATGTATTTATCACATCTTTCACATAATCAAGAAATTTTAAAATTTTAAAATATATTGATATTATGCAACATAAAAAATTATTGTAAAGAAAGAAAATATTCTTACCAAACAAATATAATTAATCATTCTACTTCTCACATATAATCATAGTTATATATTGTCATGCGATTATGATGCCAAAAGATAAAATCAAAAAACGTAAATAGAACTAAATGTGATAATATATAAATGAATAAGGAATCAAATAAAAGAAGAAACATTGAAATCAACAATTGAACACTACTATTCTAATAATTTATCTCATATGGTCCACTGTTGTAATTTATAATTTGAAAAACCCACTTTTTTCCTATTTCATATGAGAAAATGAGAAGATAAAAGTTTAAAATTCAATTTTAGAGATGAAAGGTTTTGAAATCATGATCTAATCATTATCATAATTCTCAATGTATTTCTCATTTGATTAAGTTTAAAAGTAGATTCAACTTTCGGCTCAACACGTTCTCACTTTTAGTATTTACTATTATGTATACGATATATATATATATATATATATATGTATATATGAATTAATATGATGATTAAACTCATATTATCTATGTTATAAGGATGTTGATCTAAATAATTTTGACACGTGGATATGTGATGTCTCGACATCGGCATATTAAGTAAGTTGAGAATCTTATAATTATATTGCTTTATTATTATCAAAAAAATTTAATGAGAGTGAATTAAATTTTATATGAAAATGCTTTAGGAGGAAATACTAAAGTTATCGAAATCATTCTGTTGGCTTCTGTCACAACAAATAGTGTTGCTTCAGACATAACAAGTAGTGTTGCTCTAACTTCACAATATCAGAGTTATATTCTTAATTCTCACCAAGATTAATTAGCTGATATTCTAAATTAGAGTACTTTGTTAAGTCAACTTTTTAAAAATATATCATTTAACTTGAATTGCAGCGACGTATAGATTCAATCATGACTTACTTCGATTGTTGCTACCATCTTAATGAAAGTATTTTTTTTTTTTGGGGGGGGGGGGTAACCATTGATTTCAGACACAACAAGTAGCGTTGTTCAAACTTCACAACATCCGAGTTATATTTATAGTTCTCACCAAGATTAATTAGCTTATATTCTAAATCACAGTTCATTGTTAAGTCAACATTTTAAAATACATCATTTAATTTGAATTGCAACAATGTACTGATTCAATCACGATTTTCTTCGATTGTTGATACCATCTTATTGGAAGTATTTGGGGGGATAACCATTGGTTTTGCCATGAATATCACATGTATTTTCCCTCTTTTATTGGCTAGTAATTTTTTCTATCATATTTCTTATGTGCTCAAAAAATGAAAAGAACTCCTGAGAGATATAGGAATCAGCTAATCAGTCAATGAACTTGTATTTGCATTAAAAATGTTAGTAATCATAACTGAATGACCAAGTTACTTTTCTTTATTAGTCTCAACTTCCATTAGTTTTTTATGCATGTCTTTATTTTTTTAATTTCTCATCTGATGTTTGAAATAAAGAAAGAATAAGTGCAATAGGTGTATCTCGTGCATTGTACGTGCATCTTTTGCATTGTGCGTGCATCTTTTTCATTGCACATGCATCGCATGCGTTGTAGGTGCATATCGTGTGTGGTACATGTCTATAATGTGTTGTACATGCATCTTGTGAGTGGTATTTTGAATATTTTGATTTTATAAGCTAGCCTATCCCTGTTCGACCCCTTGAAAGTGTTTCAATTTTAATTAATCTTCTTAATTTTATTTTTTTCATTCAATATTCTTCACTTTTCCTTCATTTATACTCTCTTTTATTATATTTTATTAAATTATTTGATAAAACTTCAGATTTATTATTTAACTAAAGAATTGAGCCGCGCTTCGCACGGTAACAAATTTTTTAAATAATCTATTCATTAATTGTGAATGATAAAAGTATTTGGAGTTTGAAGGAGTGCTTACATTTTAAAAAATTTCATCACTTTTAATGTGTGATACAATTTGAAGAAAATTGATCTCTTAAGGTTCATATGAGTAACAAATTTAAAACATAATTTTTCTTTATACATTTAAAAATAAGTATTTAACGTTATTTCCTTTCGTGAAAAATTTGTATTTAGTATATACTCATATTATATATTTTAAAAATCTAAAAACTTGGTTATTATATAAATACATGAACTTGTCTAATAGTCTCATTTACATGTTATCGCATTTTCTATCATAGTATTAAAAAAATATTTACTTCATTCTTCTTTTTTCTCTTCATTTCCATGACTTCTTTTCTACTTACCGCTCTTCTTCAATCTTCACATTTTCATTTACTTTACATTTATAAAATTGAAAAGAAATAAAAAAGAATAATATTACAAATCAAAAGTTTCTTTTTATCTCTTCAAATTTGTCATCTCTAGTCTCCTACTAATTTTATCTAACCGTCAATTCTTATTTTTATCTTATGAAAATATTCATTATTATGCTTAGTAAATTATATTATGAAAGATATTGAAATAGCTCTTCCATTTAAGTTTTTTTTTTCACTTTCATTTCATCTTTAGTCGCATGTAATGTTATTACCAATTAGTTTTGAGCGCGGCATCAATCAAAATGCATAATTTTTAAAAAGGCGTTGAAATAATGTTTTTTAATCAGATTCGCATTGACCTATACGAAAACGATAAAAATTCATCTATCAAATACAAATTATATATAACGACATTGAGATTTTACATTATGTCTATTGATAATTAAGAAATAAAAGTAAAAATATCTAATATTAATTTAATCGACAAAATGAAGCACACAAATACAAATCTTGTAATTGCGATTTGTGCATTGAAATATGGACTTATATACGTCTTCAAATATTTCTTGACATGTGTTGAAGTAATTACAACTATCAATTAAAAATAGGAAAAACTACAGAATATGGCAAACATCAATATACATTTCAAAAAAATAGCTATATTTAATTTTTTTCATGTTATATGGTTATACTTCCACATTAAATAGCAAAGTTGCATATAGGCAATAAATATTTTTTTTTAAAAATTTAATATAAATAAGTATTAAATAGGGAAGTTATTGCATTCCTAATTAATTATGTCATGCATGTTTTACGTTATCATTATCAATAAAAAAACAAATCACCAACATCTTTGTTTCACATATTTTCTGATTTTCTTCGTCATATTCTTTTCAATTCAAAATCTTTTGCATCATTTTAGGAGCAATTTTTGTGAGTTGTATCCAAGTAATTTTTAATTATATTTTTATCTCATTCTTATGAATATTGTATTTCTATGCATTTATATTTTCATCCATTTTTAAAGTGTTTTGATTGAAGAATTTATTTTTCATTACAGTGACAAAAATCTGTATTCCAAAGAGGGTCACGAGAGGTATACATTGATCTGATAAATTGTTGAATAAACTATTTACTTTTTATGTATTACTTAACAACAATTCAAAGTTCCAGGCTCTACTGCTACAATAATGGAGAATGGAAGAAGAACAAAAAAGGTTAATGACCCTATACTTTTCAATATACTTGAAGAGTTCGAACATGTAAAATCGTAAAGATGAAAGAAGGTTCAAAACCTTTAAACTGAAAATTAATCTTGAAAAAAGAGGAGAAGTCAACAATCTTGATTCAAGTGGGGATGAAAAAATTAGAGTAATCCAGCAGAACCGGAGACAAATGAGATTAAGATTTGTTTGCTTTATTTTTTAGTTTGATATCATATATATACTTATATATCTTGGTGTATTGTGCGACATTGTCATTATGAATTTTTCTCTTGTATTGAAATAGTTAAACAAATTGAATTCATATGTATATAGTTATAAAAAATGAGTACATAAAGAACATGAGCAAAAAGAGATTGAGGGTTATCTAATTGTCAATTTCGTATATACTATATAGTGTAATACATATACATAGATACTTGTAATGTAATATTGACAAAAGTTGAAGTGGTAATTTGTGAATACAAGTATGTATATAGAGTACACAAAGACTATGAGGGAAAAGAGATTAAGGTTTGTATAATTATCAATTATGTACACAGTCATAATATTTATATGCATAAATACTTGTATTGTTATATAAACGCAAGTTGAAATGCTGATTTGTGAATACAATTGTATCTGGATACATAAGTGCTCTATCCAATTTAAAGATTAATTAGAGAATACAAGTAAAGTCAGTTATATTAACACTGTATTTTTATAATAAAATACTTGAGTTAACACTAAATGTCAAATATTACAGGAAAAAATTGACCAAAAAGATATTGACATTTATTGGGTTTTTTAATTTTTTATATAGTTGATAACTTATAGAGTTTGATATCCACACATTTTATTAATTTTCAATTTTCTTGCTTTTGAGTTGTCCAATGTATCAATCTTATGTTTAATAACAATGTATTCATATATATACTATATTGATGTATTTATTTTTATTTAACAGTGGTGTATCCATTTTTTTAAAATTGTGTGACCTTTTGTTAAAAATTCTATACTTTACATTGTTTAATATATTAATACATTGTTTAATATATTAATACCTTGGATACATTAAAACTTTAAGTTTTATATGCTAATTGTACAAAATATATTGTTCATTTGTAGGAAATTAAATTCGATGTGTTAGATCGTCCGATTGAAACCCCACATATGCAGATATACAAAAATCATAACATAGTTCATAATTTGAAGGAGAAGCTTTCACATGTGTAGTTAAATAAATTTTAACAATACATATTTTGGTATGTATGCTCGTATGCATGAGCGTTGTGTTCAAAATCAAATTTTTAGGTGTTTAATGATTTGCGAGTTGAAGGATCGTTCATCAGATACTTTGTTCATTCGTATAAATGAGATCATATTTCAATTCTGTATTCAAGAGTTTGTCATTTTCTTATTTAACAACAGCGTATTCTTATGTATAGTAGATTGGTGTATTCATTATTTGGTTTAACAATAGTGTCCATTTTTTAAATTGTTGTATTCATATGTTGAAATTGTACTACTTTTTCTTGTTTGATGTATAAATTCATTATTTTTCTATAAATACTTGTATCCTTGATATATTAATACTTTAAGTTTTATAAATAGAAACACCAATTTGAATTCAAAGTATTCATATGTTAATTGTACAAGTAATACATTTTCCTTATTTAGTTATTGTAATTACAACTGTATTAGTGTATAAATAAATAAAAAATAAAATACATTTGCAAAAATACAACGAGAAAAAGACATGAATATTCTTTTATATTCAAAATTTTATGAATACCTTTATATAAGTATTTAGTGAATATATTGTATTTAGGAATATTAATACAACTTATTGTATTATGTGAGTGAATCATATTTCCATACAATATGTAATTATTAGTTGGTAATTTAATAATGGAAATTTCAGTTATTTAGGAACATAATAAAAGGTTGACACTTGGGAGTTATGATAACATGTTATACCTTATTTAGTGCTTTGTATAAATAATAATAATAACAATAATAAAAAAATTAATACAAACATGCAGCTAGAAATTGACACAAAGTGTAGTCATTTCTAGTAAATAACATATTTATAGCTATTGAACTTCATAACCCTATAAATATAGTCATTTTTGTAAGTTGCTCTTAAAAATAATTATAACGAAAACTTAAGAGAGAATTGAGGAGAGATTAAATGTAGAAAAAGTAATAAGGACAAAATAATTGGTAACAATAATGAGCATCAGTTAATAACCGATATGTTTTCTAAGGAAACAAAGCGGATAAATTTTTTACGCTAAAAAAAGTTCACATCACTTCTCTTTTATCCAACTTTATATTATATAGATAAATTATTACATATGGATATGAATATATGATTTCCTTTACACCTTTACATTGCCTTAATAATTTTCATTGCCTTTTATTTAACTAGGTAATTTGTCTGCGCTTCACGCGGTTATAAATAATAATTGCATTGAATTTGCAATAATTTTTTTAATAATATATATACATAAAACATAATGGAAAAATAGGCTCACAGAAAAAATTAGAAATATTCCAACATGAAATTAATTATTTGTCATTATCACATAATTCAAAAACCTCTAATGAATGAATTATTCACAAAATAATAAATCTTCGGTCAATCAACATTAAATGGAAAATAAAAAGAAAATAAGAACATATATAAAAAGGCATTTCGTAATATATAGAAACATTTAAGTTGCATTGATTATACAATTCTGAAATATGTCTTAGGAGAAAATTCAAAAATTTGTTAACATATTCAAAAAAGAAATTATGCTTGAACATGAAAACAATTATAACTTTTGAACTTGCATAATGAATTTCTTCAATTGATAAGTGAGAAATTTAATATCTATGTAAAAATAGAGACTATGTAAGCTTAAATATAGTACTTTTAAGTTACAAAATATAATATAAAATATCAAAACATAAATTCTTGGAACTGATTACAATAGTTATTTTCTACAAATTGAATACACGTACTATATGCATATATGTTTAATGTAATCGAACACAATAATTTTGCAGTACTCAAAATCAACAATTAGTATCAGAAGCATAAGTTAATGAGGGTAAAAAATTGTCACGACCCAAAATCTAGCCGCGAGTGGCACCCACACTTATCCTACTATGTGAGCGAACCAACCAATCTAAAACTCCAACATATTGAACAAAAATACAAAGCGGAAGACTTAAAACTCATTATCCCCAAATCTGGAAGTCATCATCACAAGAACATCTATCCTCAAGTTACAAATCTAGAAGTATCTAAGAAGCTAAAATAAATAAAAGGCTAGTCCATGCCGGAAGTTCAAGGCATCAAGACATTGAAGAGAAGATCCAGTCCAAGCTAGAAGCATTAGCTCACCCTGAGATCCGGTGTAGTGACGACTGGCTAGAAGTGCTGCTGAGTTGAAGACGACGGTACGTTTGCTGCATTCCCCAAATAACGAAGAAAGAAACAACAAGTAGGGGGTCAGTACAAACACAAGTACTGAGTAGGTATCATCGGCCAACTCAAAATAGAAAACAGTATATATCAGTTCATATCATAAATCAACTACAATACTCAACATGTAGTAACAAGTACTATAATCATCAATAAGTACTACCAAGTTCATCCATGAGGACTCAAGCCTCAATACCACACTCATTTGGGAATTAGGTTCATTACATTGAGTATATAAACATCTCTCAAGATTTATTATCTTTCTTCCTCTTGTGTCGGTACGTGACACTCCGATCCCCTAATTCTA
>JABWTJ010000437.1:759647-796735 GCA_016801875.1 Solanum sitiens | reverse complement strand
AAGCCTTCTTTTATACCTAGAGGCATCATTCAAATCTCATTACTTTAGTTCATCAAGCCTTCTTTTATACCAAGGCATCATCAATAACAAGGTAAATTAGGGTTCTTCAAGATTTTGGATTCCAAGCTTCATTATGCTTATTTTATCACAATCACATAATCACATTCATGCAAGCATACAATTAAGCATATAGAAGGGTTTACAATACTACCAATACATATCATTCACTATTAAGAGTTTACTACGAATAGTATCAAAACCATAACCTACCTTCACCAAGGATTCTTGATCAAGCAAGCAATCTCTCAAGCTTTTTGTTTCCTCTTGGTTGTCTCTCTCTATAGATCGTTTCTTTCTCTCCTTCTTCTCTCTATTTTTTTCTTCTTCCAAACTCTCTCTCTTTTCCCTAATTTAGCATATAATTAGGTATAAAAGATGAGTAAATAACCCAATAAGTAACTCAAGGTTATCTCCTTCACACCCCCAAGAAATTGAGTTTTTAACATTGACCCACGAAATTTATAATTATAGCAAGAATAGTCCAAAACTCCCCTTTAAAACTTACCCAGAAATTTGATCCAGACTGGGATTACGCAACCTGTGACGGTCCGTCGTGCCTACGACGGTCCGTCCTGCACTTCCGTCATGACGGACAGAGAATTGCTCTCAGTACCCAATTCTCAAGAGTTGAAGTGTTTTGAAACGGAACCTCACAACGGTCCGTCATGTCTGTGATGGTCCGTCCTGCAGGTCCGTCACAGACTTCAGAGAATTGCTCTCAGTACCCAATTCTCAAGAGTTGAAGTGTTTTGAAACGAAACCTCACAACGGTCCGTCATGTATGTGACGGTCCATCCTGCAGGTCCGTCACAGAGTTCAGAGAGTCGATTTCAGCACTCAAATATAAGAATTCCAAGTGTTTGGAACGAGACACCCTCGACGGTCCGTCGTGCCCATGACGGTCCGTCGTTGGGTACGTCGTCTCAGACAGTTTTCCAGAAATAAAATCTGCTGCTCAAAATGACTAAGCAGGTCGTTACAACATACCAACACGCTTGTGACCTAACTGGAAATAGTAATAATCGCGAACTTTTTTTTGAGCTTCAGAAACTACATTATAAAATAATATAGCACGTGAAGGTATATGATCATTACTTTGAAAATTATCGAGTGTTAGATATGTGCCCCAGTTCGAGTAAACCAGATATTTTAAATCTTAAATGGTTAAAAAAGGAGAATAAATACAAGAAATGATGTGCCAACCATTCAAATAGACATTCATTTTATAAACACATAATGAAAACAATTGAATACAATATCAATGAAAAATTATGAGACTCAATTATGGTAAAATACTAATACCATCATACTTTCTTAAAGCTAAATGGAGTCAAACTTATACCCTAATTGAAAGAGCTCTTTGTACCTTGCCAAGTGCACACAACTAGCTGACATGAATCCACTAATATGATGAAAAAGGACTAACTTGCTCTGCCAACACCGTGGATTCATCCTTTATTACCCATGTTAACATATAGGTTTGGGACATAAAGATTTCTACTAAAGGTCTATATCTTAATGGATGGTGAGCCTTCATTCCTATATCTTCTTGGTGCTATATAAAGTTGAATGTTCAATTGATCATGACGAATGCCATAACTAAAGAGTATGAAATTTAGCAAATTAAGTTTGTCCTTAAAGCCTAATTATGTGATGTTGGCTAAGAGACCAAGGGGGCTACTTAGGAGAACAACATTGGAGGGGCCGGGGTCGCTTAAGCAATCAGCCCTTGTCTTTTACCAAGGCCTCTGAAGCGACTAAAGGTCTGCATAAACAAATTAGGGTTAACTTAAGCAACTAAGGCAGAAACAATGTTTCACCCTTAAAGGATATAATAATTTCTTCTTAAAGCATAATTAATCATTATAAATGGGCACCACAAGTGAACATAAGCAAAGCCACTATCTAACATGAATCTAAGGTTTGTATAAATAACGACTAAAAGTAATTGATGAAGAAGTTGAATATAGAAGACATGTTAAATTCAAAATACCAAATAGATAACTAAAAAAAATAACCAAAAAACATAAGACTCAAAATATATCCGAAAGCTTGTATGAAAATGAGTTGTAGGGATAGGTCTATGACTAACTGTAATTGTTTGAAACCAAGAAGACTAAATAAATGAAATAAGGGGTTTCTCTCAAAAGATAAGGACATACCAACACGCGCGTGACCTAATTGGAAATAGTACTAATTGCGAGCTGTTTTTTGAGCTTCAGAAACTACATTATAAAATAATATAGCACGTGAAGGTATATGGTCATTACTTTGAAAATTATCGAGTGTTAGATATGTGCCCCAGTTCGAGTAAACCAGATATTATAAATCTTAAATTGTTAAAAAAGGAGAATAAATACATTCATTTTATAAATACATAATGAAAACAATTGAATACAATATTAATGAAAAATAATGAGACTCAATAATGGTAAAATACTATTACCATCATACTTTCTCAAAGCTAAATGGAGTCAAACTTGTACCCCAATTGAAAGAGCGCTTTGTACCTTGCTAAGTGCACACAACTAGCTGACATGAATCAACTAATATGATGAAAAAGGACTAACTTGTTATGCAAACACCGTGGATTCATCCTTTATTTCCCATGTTGACATATAGGTTTGGGACATAAAGATTTCTACTAAAGGTCTATATCTTAATGGATGGTGAGCCTTAATTCCTGTGTCTTCTTGGTGCTATGTAAAGTTGAATGTTCAATTAATCATGACGAATGCCATAACTAAAGAGTATGAAATTTAGCAAACTAAGGTTCAAGGACATGAAATTTCTATATTTTGATGACCCATGGGAATTACCATAGAGAAATATAGGTTAAAACATATATTGATAGATTATTAATGAAGAAGAACTAAAATATCATGAAACTTGTTTAAACTCAAAGAGATGTATTCCTCTCATATGCAACTCTTCATACGTAGCTCCTCCTCTAAAAGGTGAACCACCTGATTGCACGAGGACCATCTTTGCAGGCAGGGCAATACCATTGTCTCTTAGGATCATTAATCATATTAATAGTTAATTTTTCAAAACATTCGAAGAATTTTTTGAACCAAAAACATTTCTTTCGCTCCTCATAATTCATCCCTGTTATATCGGGGTGCTCATCTAATTCATCATCACTGAAAAACCCATCATGATCGCTTTCATCATCAGAAAAATCCATTGCATTAGATGATCCAACATTGTTAAGCAAATCCAATCTTTTAATAGTTTGATGACCACAAGTACTATTCTTGTTTTTCAAATGTCCTGAAATGGGTTTCTCAGAAATCCATGGAATCTTTCCAATACTACTTTTTTCATCCTGATTGTCAGACCTTCTTGTACAAACAACGTAGTCATCATTTCTCTCACTAATAGAATTATTCTTTGATGAGTTATTCCAAAGCTTCCCAACAATTTTATTGTTGTTGGAACTCATATTTGTATTAACCAAGAAAATGTTTCACTAATCAAATAAAGAAGGAAAGTTAGAGTGGAACTTCTTTTTGTATTTCTTTGGCTTTTATAAATTTTGGGATGCTAGTCTAGAATGTTAGTTCACAAGACCATAAATAGTAACATAATTAACAATTGACAGCTAGTGTTTTATCTACACTGCATTTACATAATATGAATACTAATTATAAGTAAATCAGAGGCAAAAAGGGGACAATATATATAATATATTATAAAGGATTACCACAAAGGAAATAACTTTATTCTTAGCTGATTTTACTTTTTAGGTTAGATAAATAATTGGAAAAGATTTTATGAATTAAAGCATTTCCTTATTTAGCTTGCCTTTTTTAGATTGGATAAATGAAAGGAAAAGAGTTCATTGCATCATTCATATCTTTATCTGATAAATTTTTTCTGGTTAGCTAATATAAAGGATTAGAGATATTAAAATCATCCATATAATTACTTGATTTTCCTTTTTAGATTAGATAAATGAAAGGATAAAAGTTTACGAAATCATTCATATCCTTATCTAATTAGTTTATGAAATTTTCCATAACCTTAACTTATTTACTTTTTAAGGTTAGATATATGAAAGGGTGAGATTTTATAAAGTCATCTATAACATTAACTTATTTACCTTTTTAGGTTATATAAATTAAAGAAGAAGACTAAATGAGAAGTCCCATTGCATGTCAACTTTCATCAGTTGATAAACTTTTCATATTCTTTTGTACTTATGTATGAAAATTTTCTTCCTACCAAACACCTTAGTATATATTTAATGTCAATAATTGATATAGGTTAAAATAAATTTTTGTAAGTTATAAATCATAATATTCTAGTGCTTCAATAATTATTTTATTCTTCATCCTCATGAACACACATTGTGTATGTCGCATATAAAAATATTCACAGTAACAAATTATAGTTCATATATACTTTTAAAGTTCAAATATATATGTTCATGGATGTGGTGGATGTATTCATAGATACGATGTCAAATAACATTATTTTCACTTATGCATCCTTTCAATTATCATTCTATTAAGCATGGTCTCGAATTTATAATTCTATTTGAGAAATATTTATTTATGAAGATTCATTCTAATCCCACTCACAACGTATGATAGATTTAAATCTATATATTTAGTTTTATTTGTAAATACTCATTACTATCCCTAGATTTATCACATACTTATTGTGCATTATATTTTCCTTATGATGTAGATCCAAGTGATCTTTATCAATCTCAATTATTTAGTAGTTATTCACAATTAAACAATTGATGAGTCTTCATCATATGGGGACATGGTTTGTTTGCTTATATACTTATTTCTTAATTATGTCCCAAACTAAAGGATAACCTTAGCATAACATATAGAATAATAGAAATAAATACTTTCGAAAAAATATTTTATACATCAAAAGAGTTGTCAAAGCTAATGTATAACACAAGTCTCAAAGTCATCAAATACATCATATGAAAGTGATTAGCACATAACCCATACATCACATACAAAGTCTGAAAACAGGAAATGGCAGAAGACTATGAAATATCTTGGTCCTCGTATCATAAAGACTCGCTAATCCACTTAAAGCACCCACAAAAGATGTTTGTTCATGTGTCACTCCCCGAGCTGCCCCTGAGACGCGGACACAGTTTTTTAGGACCACAAGTGATCCCAAGCTAACCCTACTGGCATGATCGTGAGCATACTAAAGAAAATAAACTGATATGGAAGCTAAATAATACTCCCTCCGTTTAAAAAAGAATGACCCTATTTCCTTTTTAGTTTGTTTAAAAAAGAATGACCCCTTTCCTTTTTTGGCAAAAACTTAACTTTAAATTTACACGTGGCATGTTTAAGACCACAATATTAAAGGGCATTTTGGTATATTCGACATAACTTTGATTTAGAACCACAAGATTAAAAAGTCTTCTTTATTTTCTTAAACTCCATTCCAAGTCAAACTAGGCCATCCTTTTTTAAACGGAGGGAGTAATTAATATGATAAGATGGGGAATATCCATATACTATAACTGAGATATTTGAAAACATTGAGTTTAATACAAAGGAAATATTAACTCAATACTAAGCTGAAACTAACTATGTCTGAAATAAGCCTCTTAGTGACTAGAAATGCTGGGACAAGCCCCAGCTAAGTCTACCAAAAACTAAAACTAAATGACTAAAAGACTGAAATGAACTCATGACTATGGTCCTCGGAGAATGAGGACTCACCACTGAATCTGCTGAACTGGTCGGAAATCAATCTAAGCGCGATTCGGATACTGAGAACCTGAACCTATATCAAGAGATGATGTAGCACACGTATCATCAGTACTTGAAGGTACTGAGCATGTGGGATAGAGTAATGCTAAATAAAACATAACTGAACAAGCACAACAACAAGTATAATAATTTGAACATGATATACTGAGTTCTGAGCTAACTGGATGTAATGACCAAATGTATAACATGTTGAGACTGAATAATAACTGAACTGTAAATATGTTCAATGCATTAGAGTCTGATTGATCTATGGAAGCTACTAATAACCAGTAATAAAACCACATGAGCTAAATGTGGAGTCCGATGCATACGCCCTATCTAGAGGACCCAATATACCCTGCCAGAGGTATAAAGGCATGCAGGCGTGACCACTATACTGATTGCCCACAGAAGGGACTTACAACCTACTTGGCTAGTAGTTCTGGGACTAATTGGGTACGCTGAACCCTAGTCCAACTCGGTATTATGTTACTCCCAATGAATAAAGTGATTAAGACATTATGACTGAATTTCTGTAAATATTGGATATCTCTAAAGTGAACATGTAAACTGAGAATGCAACAATTGATTTGATAATGATGCATGAATAACTAAGGCATGTATATCTAAAGTAACTGAAATATCTGACCTAGCATGTGTAATTCAAGAACTAAAGAAATACATAGCTAGGGTTCTGAAATTCATGAAATAATCTGAGTAATAACATGATAATCTTATTTGGAACATATAACTAATAAAATCATGAAGTTCTGTTGAGGTTCTAGAAACCCTAGTCTAATCATGATATGGGAATCAAGAATGTGACTAAAAACTAGAGACCTAATTGGTGGAAGGAACCCACTAGTGAAATCACACATACCTGGTGATGAAATCCACGGAGAATTATTTAGAATTTGGGGCTGGAACTAATGGAACCTTGTTGCGTTCTAGAACTAGGGTTCTTGAAATTTTTCTCCTTTCTTGCTTCTAATTTTCTATGTTTTGATTTAATTATTTGACTTAGGTAAGTTTTAGTTATGTTTCTAGGCTTAAATTGACTAAAATCTGATGATTTAGGGTCAAAATGACGTATCTTAGGGTTTAAACGAACTGGGAAAAAGACCAAAAGACTCTTGAGTTAATTGATGTCGGACCAAACGATGACCTGGACCGACGGGCCATCGTTCAATCAACGCTCCGTCGTTTAGGTCCGTAGGTTGGGTCTGTTCGACAGGCTTTTACTAAAATGGGCATAACGTTTTACGCGGAGGTCTGATTTTAGCATACTCGGTGGCTATGGAAAGCAAATTCAATTATCTACAATTTCGAAGGTTATGGGACACATAATTCATATTTTCTATGAGTTATGTTCAATTGAAGTTGACCTAATTGCATTTCCCCCTAACTGTCTGCTTATTTTCACTACGGTTATACCTACGATCCGTAGCTCCATCTACGGACCGTACTGGTAAATCGTTATTCTTATTAGAGAGTGGGTAAATGGGTTCTTGATAGATGGACACAGACTACGGACCGTAGTCTGACCTACGGACCATAGGTCCGTCCGTCGTTCAACACTTGGTCAAATTTTTTGGGGGATTCAGACTCGAACGACGGATGCAGAGTATGGGCCTTAGATCAAACTACGGTCCGTCGATGGTTACCGTCGGTTGCACCTGCAAAGGCTGATTTCTAGTCTATTTTAGATACAGAGTGTTACATTATCTCTCCCTTGGTAACATTCATCCTGGAATGAAGAATAAACTAGTTGAAATAGAGGGATAGAGCTGCAATACCTACTACTAAACACTGAGAGCTGAGTTTCTGACTGAATTGAGTTCCAAGAACATGCAAATAAGCTGAAAATGCAAGTACAAATTGAGGGAACATGATTCTAAGACTGAATTCACGCATGAATGACTGAAAAACTGAAGAGGAACTATTAACTCAAGCTGGATTGGAATCGGATTGAAAGAGGTAAAGATACTTGGCTTTCATGGCTGCTTTTGCTTCCCAAGTAGCTCCCTCTACGGACTAACTCCTCCACAAAACCTTGACTGAAGCGACTTCTTTGTTTCTCAACCTTCTAACCTGACGGCCAAGAATCTCAACTGGAACATCCTCATAAGAAAGACTATCTTTCACCGCCACACTCTTTAATGGCACTACAGAGTTTGGAACACCCACTCACTTCTTCAAGAGTGAGATATGGAAGATCGAATGCACTGTTGCTAATTCTGCTGGCAACTCTAACTCATATGCCACCTTGTCAAACCATTTCAAGATCTTGTAAGGGCTTACATATCTAGGACTAAGCTTCCTTTCTTGCCAAATATCATCACCCCTTTCATAGGTGACACTTTCAGGAAAACCCAATCATCAACTTAGAACTCTAATTACCTTCTCCTTACATCTGCATTAGATTTCTGATGACTCTGGGCTGTCTTAAGTCTATCTCTAATGAATTGAACTTTCCCTATAGCATAAAGGACTGAATTTGGCCCTATCAAAGTTGCGTCACCTACTTCAAACCAACCAACAAGATATCGACATCTACGCCCATACAGTGCCTCATAAGGGGCCATCTGAATGTTGGAATGGTAGCTATTATTGTAGGCAAACTCAATAAGAGGGAGGTGATCATCCCAACTATCCTTGAAATCGATCACACAAGTTCTCAACATATCCTCTAGGTTCTGAATGGTATGCTCTGCCTGTCTATCCGTCTGTGGATGAAATGTTGTGCTAAGGTTAACTTGAATACCAAGACCCTTCTAAAATGACTTCTAGAAACTGAGGACCTCTATTTGAGATGATAGACAAAGGAACCCCATGTAGCCTCACAATTTCATTAATGTAAAACTTGGCATAGTCCTCTGTCGAATCTGTAGTCTTGACCGCTAAAAATCGAGAAGACTTAGTAATCCTATCAACTATCACCCAAATGGAGTCATGCTTTTGGCGAATACTAGGTAACCCTATGATGAAATCCATATTGATCACATCCCACTTACAAGTAGGAATATGGATCTCTTGAGTCATACCTCCTGGTTTCTAATGTTCTACCTTGACTTGCTAGCAATTGGGGCACTTACTCACGAAGTCTACTATATCCCTCTTCATGCCATTCCACCAATAGACTTCCCACATATCGCGGTACATATTAGTGGCACCTGGATGAATAGAATACTTGTAGGTATGGGCTTCTACAAGAATATGTTGTCTCAACTCGCCCACATCAGGAACACACAATCTACCCTCGTAGCGAAGTACACCATCTCCCCCTTGGGAGAAAACCTCCACTCTCTTATTGTGGACATCACATTTAAGTTCAAGCAATATTGGATCACTATCTTGATTTTCCTTAGCCTCTACTACCAAAGAAGATTCTGCCCTATTTTGAACTGTTACACCACTGTATGATATGCTCATAATGCGAACTCCCAAGCGAGCAATCATGTGAACATCCTTCACTAGATCCGTCCTTTCTTCCTCAACATGGGCTACACTACCCATAGATAATCTGCTCTACTACTACACTCTCCTTACCAGGATGGTAATGCACACTCATATCATAATCATTAAGGAACTCAAGTCATCTCCTCTGGCGAAGATTCAACTCTTTCTGGGTGAACACATACTGAAGGCTCTTATGATCAGTGAACACATATACATGAACACCATATTAGTAGTGTCTCCATATCTTGAGTGCAAATATTACTGTTTCAAGCTCGAGTTCATGAGTTGGATGGTTCTTCTCATGAACCTTAAGTTTTCTAGAAGCATAAGGTATAACCATATCTCGCTGCATCAACACACAACCTAGCCCAACTCTCAAAACATCACAATAGATCACACAACCATCTGAACCCTCTGGTAGAGTCAATAAAGGAGCTGTATTCAATCTAGTTTTCAATTCTGCAAATTTTTTCTCACAATCATCTGACCATTGAAACTTGATCATCTTCTGAGTTAACCTAATCAATGGTGAGTCTATGGATGAGAATCCTTCCACGAACCTTCTGTAATAACCCGCTAGACTTAAGAAACTTCTGATATCTGTAGCAGAGGTAGGTCTGGGACAATGTTTCACTGCTTCTATCCTCTCTTAATCCACTCGGATCCCTTCGCTAGACACAATGTGACCAATGAAAGCAACGGATTGCAACCAGAACTCACATTTGCTAAACTTAGCGAATGACTGGCGATCTTTGAGAGTCTGCAGAACAACTCTTAGAAGACTCGCATGTTCTTCCTCATTACTAGAGTAAATGAGGATATCTTCAATAAAGACGATAACAAACAAGTCCAAGTGCTGTTTGAACACCATGTTCATCAAATACATGAAAGTGCAGGAGCATTGGTTAGTTCAAATGACATAACAACAAATTCATAATGACCATACCTAGTTCTGAAGGTTGTTTTCGGAATGTCACTATGTCTGACTCTAAGTTGATGATAACCCGATATGAGGTCTATATTTGAGAAATGGGTAGCACCCTGAAGTTGGTCAAAAACTCATCAATCATGGGGATGGTATACTTATTCTTGATTTTGACCTTGTTCAACTGTCTATAGTCAATGCAGATTCTGAGAGAGCCATCTTTTTCCTTTACGAACAACACTGGCGCACCCCATGGTGAAATACTAGGTTTGTTGAAGCCCTTATCTAGAAGGTCTTTCAACTGATCTTTCAATTCCTTAAGCTCTACTGGAGCCATTATGTAAAGAGGAATAGAAATAGGAAGGGTATATGGAAGGAGATCAATTCCAAAGTCGATTTCCCTTTCGGGAGGGACTCCGAGAAGATATTCTAGAAATACTTCTCGAAAACAAACTACTGGAACTGACTCAAGAGTTGGGGTTTCAGCGCTAGAATCATTAATCCAAACTAGATGATACAGATAACCCTTAGAGATCATCATTCTGGCCTTAAGGTAAGAAATGAATTAACCCATAGGCGCTAAGCTACCACCCTTCCATTCTAATATTGGTTCGTCTGGAAACTGAAAATGAACAATCCTAGTTCTACAATCGACTTAGGCATAACAGGAATGAAACCAATCCATAACTAGAATGGCATCGAAGTCTACCATTTCTAAAGCTACAAGATCTTCTCAGGTGACTTTTTGAGTTACTGTGACATGAAAATTTTTGTATACCCGTCTAGCTATGACTGGGTCACCAAATGGAGTAGAGACTGAGAAAGTTTCTGAGAGAGTTTCTTGACTGACATTGAATTGGACTGCTATGTAAGGAGTTATAAAGGAAAGAGTAGCCCCTGGATTTAACAATGAATAAACATCAAGGTTAAAGACTCGTAACGTACCAGTGACTACATCCGGAGAACCTTTCTGATCCTGGCCAACCTGAAGAGCATGCAACCTATTCTGGCACAGACCGCCACCTGTACCAGATGAGTTACCCTATTGAGTCGGGCGACTTGCTAGTGCTGCTGATGTTGTAGACTGAGCTCTACCAATTACCACCTCCTTGACCCTCTTTATAAAGACAATCCCTCAACCTGTGACCACACTGTCCGCACCCAAAACACCCTTCATTTCCTGCAAAGCACTCGCCTGGATGGTTCTTACTACACTTAGGGAAAGTGTGGTAAGTCTTGGTGCCTGAAACACTTTCTTGAGACTTAGAGCCTGGTGCTCTAACCTTCTGGTAAAACCTGTTCTTAGAGGATGGAACACTAGCTGATGAAGGGGCTGGGGCTGAAAACTTTTGCTCACTCTGCGAGCGATTTCCACCACCCGATTTATGCTGAGAATAGTCATAGTTCCTAGTCTAGACTTCTTATTCTCCTTGACATTTTCCCTAAGATTATCACCTTCAACCTGAATAGCATGAGTCATAAGCCTAGAGATGTTCACATCTCCCAGTAACATAGCATTTCTGCACTCATTTTTCACCAAATCCGACAGTCCATACAAGAACTTATTCATCTGAGCCCTGGAGTCAGCAAACATGTGAGGAATATACCTGGAGAGTTGGTAAGCTTGAGCCCATACTTTTGGACCGTCATGTTTCCCTACCTCAAATTCATGAATTCCTGAGCCTTTGCTTCTCTCAACTCTATTGGGAAAAACCTGTCCAGAAAGGTCTCACTAAAGCAACCCAAGTAATAGGGGCTGCATATGTACCCCTATTTTCCTTCAACTGAGTGTACCAGATATGAGCATCATCCTTAAACTGGTATAATGCCAACTCAACTCAATCATTCCGAGTGACTTGCATTACCTTAAAGATCTTCTTGATCTCATCTAAGAAATTCTGAGGATCCTAATTCGTTTGTGACCTTAAGAACTCAGGTGGATTCATCCTCACAAAGTCACGGACCCTTGCTACTGCTAATCAAACATTTCCATTCATAGGAGCATGAACCTGATTTTTCTGGTTAGTCATACTCTGAGCCAACATTTGTATGGCATTATTGAACTCAACATTAGAGACTTCCTTATTTGAAACTAACTATGTCTGAAATAAGCCTCTAACTGAATAAAAATGCTGGGACAATCCCAGCTAAATCGATTAAAAACTAAAATTAAATGACCAAAAGACTGAAATGAACTCATGACTATTGCCCTCGGAGAATGAGGACTCACCACTGAATCTGCTGAACTAGAGATCGGAAATCGATCTAAGCGTGATCGGGATTCTGAGAACCTGAACCTACATCACAAGAAGATGTAGCGCACGTATACATCAGTACTTGAAGGTACTGAGCATGTAAGATAGAGTAAAGCTAAAATAAAACATAACTGAACAAGCACAAAAGTAAGTATAATAATCTGAACATGATATACTAATTCTGAGCTGACTGGATGCAATGACCAAATTTATAACATGTTGAGACTGAATAGTAAGTAAACTGCAAATATGGTCAAATCATTCGAGTCTGACGATATTTGGGAGCTACTAATAACCGATAATAAAATCACATGAGCTAAATATGGAGTCCAATGTATACGCCCCATTGAGAGGACCCATATACCCTGCAAAAAGTGTAAAGGCATGCTGGTGTGATCACTAAACTGATTGTCCATAGAGGGGACTTACAACCTACTTGGCTAGTAGTTTTGGGACTAAATGGGTACGCTAAACCCTAGTCCCACTCGGTATTATGTTACTCAAAATGACTAAAGTGATTAAGACATTATGACTGGATTTCTGTAAATACTGGATAGCTCAAAAATGAACTTTCAAACTGAGAATGCAACAATTAAACTGATAATGATGCATAAATAACTGAGGCATTTATATTTGAAGTAACTGAAATTTCTTGCCTAGCATGTGTAATTCAAGAACTAAAGAAATACATATCTAGGGTTCAGAAATTCATGCAACAATCTGAATAATAACATGATAATCTGATTTGGAACATATAACTAATAAATTCATGAAGTTTTGTTGAAGTTCTAGAAACCCTAGGTATAATAATGATATGGGAATCAAGAATATGGGTGAAAGGAACCCACTAGTGAAATCCCATATACCTGGTGATGAAATCCACTGAGAATTATTTAGATTTCAGGGCTGGAACTGATGGAACCTTGTTGCGTTCTTGAACTAGGGTTGTTGACCTTTTTCTCATTTCTTGCTTCTAATTTTCTAAATTTTGATTTAATGATTTGACTTAGGTAAGTTCTAGTTATGTTTGTAGGGTTAAGTTGACTAAAATCTGATGATTTAGGGTCAAAATAACGTATATTAGGTTTAAATGAAGTGGGGAAAGACTAAAAGACCCCTGAGTTAATTGTTGTCGGACCAAATGACAACATGGACTGACGGGCCGTCGTTCAATCGACGGTCTGTCGTTTGGGTCCGTTCGGTAGGCCTTTACTTAAATGGGCATAACCTTTTACTCGGAGGTTTGATTTTAGAAAACTTGGTGGCTATGGAAAGATAATTCAATTATCTATCATTTCATTGGTCACGGGACACCTAATTCACTTTTTTCTAAGAGTTATGAACAATTGAATTTGACCCAACTGCATTTTCCCCCTAACTATCTGCTAATTTTCACCTACGACCCGTAGGTCTATCCACGTACCATACTAGTCAATCGTGGTTCTTCTAAGAGAATGGGTGAATGGGGTCTTGACGGACGAATACAGAGTACGGACCGTAGGTCCGTCCTTCGTTCGACACTTAATCAAATTTTCTGGGCTGAGTTTTTGGGGACTTCATACTCAAACGACGGATGCATAGTACGGGCCGTAAATCAGACTACAGCCGTCGATGGTAATCGTCGATTGTACCTGCAGATTTCTAAAAAGATGATTTCTGGTATATTTTAGATACGGGATGTTACACCATGAGTTTTCTAGGTTGGATCGTCGGACCCTATATTTATGACGTTGTAAGTCTAAGTCCCAACGAAATATATAAAATTCAAATACTAATATAACATAGAAAATGAAATGATCAACACCTAGGCACATCTTTCAAGATCAAAACACAGAATGAAACCTTAAAAATATTTCAACATAGATGAGAAAACCTTTCACTAATGTGAATTCATATTTGAGAAATACCTTTCACAATCATGATCAAAATAATATTTGAGAAAACCTTTCACAATAACATTAATTCTTTGCATCAAAATCTTCTCATTATCATTTAAAATAACTTCATTAAAATATGCGTATCTTCATAAGCTCGTCATTCGAAGGTTCGTGAGTTTATTGTAGGTTAATAGTTTAATAGGCATGGGTCAACATAATTTCTACTAAATATCAGGTATTAACATTGAAAGATGTATTAGAAGAATTAATTAATAAAAGCCAATCAAAATTTAATGAAACCGATAAAGATTCAATTGAATATCCTAACTTGAATCAATTGAAATGGAAGGAAGGGACCATGCAACTCGGGGACCCAATGGAGGAAAGGAACCCATGGGTGAATAACCATGTACCTTTGTTCTTTTATACCCAAGAATAATTGAGAATTTAAGACTTTGAATGGAATCCTAGCACTTTTTCTTCTTCCTTAGATCGAGTGAATTATCGGAGGATGGATTTGGTAAAGTTTGGGGAATTTAGGAGAATCGAAGTGTGTAATTTGGTTCATAAAACATTATATAGGGATTAGTATAGAATGTGAAATTATATTGTTTTGATTTAAATTAACTAGGGAAAAGACCCAAAAGCCCCTTACAAAAATAACTTTTTGTAACGATTTCCTAATAAATGGATACAAACTTGGTCGATATAAAAATAAGTATAGCGGCCTTTTTGGGACGTTATAGAAAATCAAAACTTACCATTAACAAAGCGATAATATTCCACCCTTAAAGCACATAATAGTTTGTCATTAAAGCTTAATTATGTGATGTTGGCTTAAGAGACCAAGGGGGCTACTTAAGAGAACAACATAGGAGGGGTGGGGTTCGCTTAAGCAACCAATCCTTTCTTTTACCAAGGCCTCTAAAGAGAATAAAGGTCCGCTTAAACGAATTAGGGTTAACTTAAGCAACTAAGGCTCTGTTTAAGAGAAGGGAGCCTCTTGGGGAGGGGGGGGGGGTCACTTAATCGAGCTTACCATTAATAAAGCGACAATTTTCCACCCTTAGAGGATATAATAGTTTCTTCTTAATGCATAATTAATCATTATAAAATGGGCACCACAAGTGAACATAAGAAAAGCCACGCTCTAATATGAAACTAAGGTTTGTATAAATAACGACTAAAAGTTATTGATGTAGAAGCTGAATATAGAAGGCATATTAAATTCAAAATACCAAACAGATAACTACAGAAAAAAATAACCAAAAGGATAAGCCTCAAAATATATTTGAAAGCCTCTATGAAAATGATTGTAGGAAAAGGTCTATGACTAACTGTAATTGTTTGAAACTGAGAGGACTAAATAAATTAAATAAGGGGTTTCCCTTAAAAGATAAGGACATACCAACACGCTTGTGACCTAATTGGAAATAATACTAATTTGGAGTTTTTTTAGCTTCAGAAACTACGTTATAAAATAATCTAGCACATGAAGGTATATGGCATTACTTTGAAAATTATTAAGTGTTAGATATGTGCCCCAGTTCGAGTAAAGCAGATATTATAAATCTTTGATGGTAAAATAAAAAGAATAAATACATGAAATTATGTGCCAACCATTCAAATAGACATTCATTTGATAAATACATAATAAGAACAATTGAATACAATATCAATGAAAAATTATGAGACTCAATTATGGTAAATACTAATACCATCATACTTTATCAAATCTAAATGGAGTCAAACCTGTACCCGAACTGAAAGAGCGCTTTGTACCTTGCCAAGTGCACAAAACTAGCTGACATGAATCACTAATATGATGATAAAGGACTAACTTTTTCTGCCAACACCGTGGATTCATCCTTTATTACCTATGTTTACATATAGGTTTGGGACATAAAGATTTCTACTAAAGGTCTATATCTTAATGGATGGTGACCCTTCATTCGTATGTCTTTTTAGTGCTATATAAAGCTGAATGTTTAATTGATCATGAGGAATGCAATAACCAAAGAGTATAAAATTTAGCAAACTAGGGTTCAAGGACATGAATTTTCTATATTTTGAGGGCCCATGGGAATTACCATAGAGAAATACTAAATTTTAGGTTAAAACATATATTGATAGATTATTCATGAAGAACTAAAATATCATGAACCTTGTTTAAAATCAAAGAGATGTATTCCTCTCATATGCAACTCTTCATACGTAGCTCCTCCTCTAAAAGGTGAGCAAGCTCTCTCTGTAAATTATACCTTGATCCACCTTTTATTTTTGTATGGGACAATATTGACTGAAATCCGGTGAATCACTTGATTGCACCAGGACCATCTTTGCAAGCAGGGCAATGCCATTGTCTCTTAGTATCATTAATCATATTAATAGTTAATTTTGTAAAACATTCATAGAATTTTTTGAACCAAAAACATTTCTTTCGCTCCTTATAATTCATCTTTGTCATATCGGGATGCTCATCTAATTCATTATTAGTTAAAAACACATATTGATCTCTTTCATCATGAGAAAAATCCATTTCAATAGATGATCCAACGTTGTTAAGCGAATGATACATTCAAATTACACTTCCCGAAAGAAGTATACGCGGTCGTATCAAGTAAAGAACCGAACTAGTAGGTTGGGGTCCATCCACTAGGAACATGATTTAGACTTAACTTCAGTGTACAATTATGTATATATAGACAAGCTCTTTCCGAAACCAAGTACTTAAAAGGGGGGGGGGGTTGTGAAACAAGTTTCTTTAATACTTCTAAGCAAACAAGTAAGCAAAAGTAAAGATTTAATTTTATCAAGTAGTGAGATGAAATAGGGTGTATGTTCCCCATAGGTTCATAACTCCGTATTCCTAGCAATAACAATTTTTCCCTAGTGTTTTGCATGCAAAGTGATAAGTTAGGTAGCTCTAAATCTTTTGTCCGACATTTAGACAATTTGACCCCGTATTTTTGTTCAGCTACGTGTGTATAAGCTACTAATCTTATCTTTAGTTTATTAAGCATCATAATCGATGTATGGCCTAGTTATTACTTTGCACCAATTGACACTAGCCTATTAGATAGTATCCTACTAAATCTAAGTTGATAATTCTTTCCTTATTAACTACCTCCTTCGTATGGCAAGTAGTAACAAGCCAAGTTGTAACGTTGGCCACCGCAAAAAATACTTCTCAACGAAAGAATTATCAATACATGCAAGAACCTATTTGAGAATTGTTATTTAGCTAGGTATACTTTGTTAATCACCAATGGTTCCCAGAACCCTAGTTGTGGATTTAGTTACCCATGAAAGAAAGAACACAATTCATGGTTGTTAATAAAGAAATCATGAAATTACTTTTACAATTTGAAGAAAAACCCAGCAAATTAACTTGAAATTTCACGATAATACTTGAAACCAAATCCGGAAATTGAATTATTGCCAAAGTTTGCAAAAAAATCCAATCTCCAAGCAAAACAAGAACAATAATAACAATGTCTAACCCCAAAAATGAGGTTTTTAATCGCTATTTGTAGATAACATAGTCCTAAATTAAAAGGAATTGAAATAGGAAAGTTTGTCCAAAAATGCGGCTGTAATCGACGACCCCCACATACGGATCGTCAATGGAATTACGATCCATCGACTGCTTCTGTTAGCCCAAACTTAGAATATTTTTTGTCCTTCAGATGTCATCATCTTTGAAACAATCGACGGACCAACAACACGGTCCATCGATGAATCTACGGTCCGTCGATGCCCTCCGTCGCTCCATCGATAAAATTTCTCCAATATCGGTTACTAGGACTCTCTCTTATCTTATCGACCATTCAGCATAACGGTCCGTCGATCCTCCCTGTAGTCCCACACTTGGTAAGATTTCCCTGAGTTTCTCCATTTGTATGAATTTCAACCGACGGTCACCACCTACGGACCGTCGATTGAAAGACAGTCGTCGATGGCCTTCGTAGGTCACCTCTGCACTATTTTCCAGTTGCCTTCTGCGTTTTAGTTCTGGACATCTTACCTATAAAACAAACATAAAAACATGTTAAAACTACTACAAAAAGGCTCTAGACACACACAAAAAGCATTGAAACCACCGTGAAACAACGATACATCAACACCCTCAACTTAAATTCGTTGTGTGTCCTCAGCGACGTACTATGACTCAAAACAACATTTTGTACAAAAGTATACTCTTTTAAGCTTTCGCAATCACATGTCTATCAATACTGACACTTTCTTTGTTTTAGTGCAAGATTACGCTCTTAGGTTCGACAAGCTAACTCATGTTGATCACACCATGACACAAACTCACCATGCAGAGACACCTCTACTGTTTTGCCTCTCACCAAGGTACCAGCTGTCACGACTGGAATCTAGACCCCAGACGAGACCGGTGTCGTTGACCTCTCAGAGGCAAACAAGCCTACTTACGTCATACTTACTTTACATAGGTTCATTTTAGCGGAAAATTTGAAACTTTTTGTTCTTCAAACATGCTTGCCAAACATTCTTAAAATTTTATAATCGTTCATCATCAACCATCTAACAATAGAGAGATAAACAACTGAAAGAAATAGTTCATAAGTCTTAATTGTATAATTGCCAAAATGGCCCAAATACAAAGTCTGAATAAAGATCAGGAAAGAAACGCTAGTGGAACATGCTCCACTAGCTCAACTCTAAAGCTACGCTAGAATATAAAACAGTAGTATCCTCGAAAGCATGAGGACCTACCAAACTCCGTATTAATACTGACGTCCGGATAGCTGCAACAATGATCCTGCAACTCTATCGACCACCTGTGCCTGCACCTAAAATAGTATAGATGTATAGGGTTAGTACACACTTGTACTAAGTACGGGTATATGCAAGCACACACCAAGGACATGCATGAGAAAGAATAGCTCTTTCCTAACGACATGATTTTTGGAAGTCAAGTCAGTAGACTTGCCAAATTGAGTTAAGTTAGGAAGGTCATTCCATGAGAGTAACATGCATCATATTAAATATCGTATTAAACACAACACATATCATCTTCATAAAGCACGTATCATAGCACATAACACATAACACATAGCTTCATTCATATCATTCATTCATATGCCATGAGACCTTGGAATAATGGACTTAACATTAAGACTTTCCAAAATGAGGGCTCAACATATGGGACCTCAACTAGGGAGTCTTCATTAGTAAACACAGAGTCTGCTTCATTCATTCATACGTACTTCATTGCATTTCATTCATAGACCAGTGTGAACACCAGCTATACCTAGGGTGTAGTTTAAGACTTTCATCGGGTTTGCTATGCGATGATCAGGAATAACCTAATGTCATTACCTGAGTCTAGCTCACCTCTTGATTATCCTATCCTCACACCTTCGGTATCATTCATTTCTTTATGTGCTTCATTTGAGGCTGGCCTCATTCATTCATTGGGAACTTTAACTTTAACCGACATAGATCATGTGAGCATCATGAAATCCAGTGTCTCCCCCACACCGAAAAGAGGTGGAATCACCGTCCAAAGTGACCCAATAAACATGCTAGCGTACATGGGAATTTAACCCCGCCAGATCCCTACATTGGCAGTATAGGTTCAAAGACTAGGAGATGTATGGAGACCCATACCCGGAAAGCCGGACAGTCTCATCTCATGAGAGTTACGTGAACCTTCGCCCTTCCCAAAAGAAGGCATCACCGCTCATAGCTAGCCTATCGGTGCTCAGTATAAAGTTCCATTACGTTCAACTCATACGTCATGGAAGTTGGCTTCTAGTATGAGGACAATATAGCTCATTAGATGATTTCTCATCTCATCATTAGTATTAAGTGTGTTAATCTCAATACTTTCATTAGACTGTTCATAGAGACTGGTCGCTTCATTAGCTTTACACTCTCATAGGTGAGTACGTTTTGGTAACAATTACTTAGGCTCATTTGAGATTGTCCTCATCTTTTACATTAGCCTCATATCATGTTGTCACCACATTCATTAACATTAGCATAATTGCTCTTCATAATTACTCACCCCATTTTACGTGAAAGTTCATTTCATCATATGCCAATGTACTTGGCCATTGGTGTATTTCACACTCTTACTTAACCCTTCTAAGGTTTCTTCATTTCTTTACATACATCTTAGGTTCACTTATTTTTAAGCGTATGCTAAACTTATGGGTCTATACATATAAGTCATGAGGCTTCATTCATAGTTCGTTAAGTGATTCATGTTTACCCAAGATTATGTGGTACAAGACTTATGCATCTTGTAGATATGCAAAGATATTGATTTTGATCTTTAGAGGCAGCATTCATTAAGTATTTACTTACGTATGACTTATATGTCAATACGGAATTGGGCAAGGGAACCCGACTTCGAATCCCTTGGGACAATACTTAGTTAATTTTCTTTCACCTAATTTTGGATTTACATTTTGTCATGGGAACCCGATTTCGAACCCCCTCACTAACATTTTTTTTCCTTTCTTTTTCCCTCACTAACTTCACCTTAGGTGTTTTAAGCATTAGGGGATCCGGGATCGAACCCCCATAGCAACATTCATTTATTTCTCTTTTTCCTAATTTTTTTTAATGTTGGCCTACAGGAGATGGGTTCGAATCCCTCTCCTCTCATTATTATTATTATTATTATTTTCTCTCCTTGTCTCCTCCTTCAGCCAAGAGGTGGTGGGTTCGAATCCCACTCCTCTCATTATTTTTATTATCTTAAAATTTCTCTTTACTCTCTTGTTTAATCAACAGGTTGTGGGTTCGAATCCCACACCTCTCATTTTTTTTTCATCTTTCATGAAGTGAGGTCTTGGGTTCAATCCCCACTGACCTTACATGTTTTAAATTTATTTTTAAACTTCTTACACCTCAAGTGTCTGGCCGAAACTCCACTCACCAAGTGCTGGAAATTTGATTAAATTTTCTAGCCTTGATTTAACAACATTCACACATTCGTTTTGTGGTATTTTCACAATTTGTTTAACGCGTTTTCAAGTGTAGATTCATTGTTGTTTTAGCGTAGATTTTTTTTCACTTAAGATCAGTCACCTTACACTTCATTTAAACATCACAAATTACACATCTTATGCACCTTAATCCCAATCATCAAACAAGCCATTTTAAGACTTCAAAACGGAGAACAACATCAAACATTTTACACATTGCACCACATCATTTTTGGTTGACATCATTGAACATGCTTGCTATTTCCAAACATATAATCACAAGGAACATCATATTTCACACTTAGCTACCAGCAACCATACCAACAACATGATTTCTAAACTAATTTAGATTGAAATCGGAAGGAGACTAGGGACAAGGAGTTCAACATTCAAGGGGACAGCCCTAGTTTCATGTGTCGACTTTTGTAGAAAGAAATTCCTCTTGGAGAAAGGATTCCAAGAGAGAAAACCCATACCTTGTTGTAGCTTTCCACACCTTCTAAGTGCTGCCCAAATCCTCCCTAAACCTTCAACACAAACCCGTCGAGAAGATGATGCAAAGTTTTCGTTTCTTTAGTTAGCTTGCTTGCTTGTATATTTTTTTTTTGTAAGTTCTTTTAGTGTAGAGAACTTTTTATTGCTTTCTAATGTTTTTATCTTCTGTTTTTGCAGCCAATAAAATAATTTGGATGAGAGGGAGAGACATTTAGGCGTGAGGGAGAGAGATAGTGTGAGATTGTGCATCTTAAAACTAGGATAGTTGGCAAGACTTAGTCAATTTTAAAAAAAACATTAATTAATAAGTAAATAAATAATAAATAATAATAAAATATGATTTTCCTTTTTACATCAGCCATTAATTATAAATTTATTAAATTAATTCACCAATAATAAAGAAAATCATATTAAATCCTTGCTCCTACCTAGGTTCGAACCCGGGTGGAGCAAGACTTCATTTCAAGAGACCAATTTCGGCTCTCTCTCCCCAAATTGCCCCTCCACTTTATTAAATAATTAATTAATTATATATTTAGGGTAATTACGATATTACCCCTAGCCTGGTAAAAGACCATTTTACCCTTAGACCCTCAAAAATTAAAATTTCTTCTTCTTAAGTCCGGTAAAGACTCCTTCGATTAAATCTTCATTTCCTAGAGCCTTACTTGGTTGGTTCCAACCTTTCCAAGCTCAACTAACTCCCCAAGTTAGTTGGCTTGGTCGTAGTAAGGGTTATGAGGTCTGGTTCTAGGCGTATCAGTCTGTGTGAACTTTGGTTTAATCGCAAGCATTCTTGACACCCTAAGTCTTGATCCTATTCATTTTTAGGGTTGTTACATTATCTCCCCCTTAGGAACATTCGTCTTCGAATGACACTACCACTTCACATCGTAATGCCAGTCAGGTCATAATAAAATCACTATACATAGTCAATCAATAGCAACAAACACGGAGGGATAAGGAACCATAGGTTTAAGAGTAGGAAGTCTAACCTCAAGAGCTGAAAAGGTGAGGGTAGCGGCCTCTCATGTCGGCCTCAGCCTCCCACGTAGCACCCTCAACAAGATGATTTCACCACAATACCTTCACTGTGGCAATTTCCTTGTCCCTCAGCCGCTTGACCTGTCTGTCTAAGATCTCAACAGGTACCACCTCATAAGACAAGTCTTCACCAACCCCCAAACCTTCAACAGGTAAGATTGATGCTGGATCACCTAGGCACTTCTTCAACATAGAGACATGAAAGACTGGATGAACAGAAGCTAGCTTTGCAGGCAATGCTAACTCATAGGCCACCTCACCCACACGCTGTAGGATCTCATATGGCCCAACATACCTCGGAATCATCTTCCCTTTTCTACCAAATCTCATTACCCCTTTCATAGGCGATATTTTCAAGTAAACCTGGTCACCAACATCAAACTCTAAGGGCCATTTTCTGTTATCAGCATATGACTTCTGCCGACTGTAAGGAGTAGTCAACCTGTCCCTAATCACTCTGACCTTCTCTAAGGCCTCATGAATGATCTCCGGACCCAAAATGGATGACTCTCTAGCTTCGAACCACCCAACTGGAGATCTACACCTCCTACCATATAGTGCCTCGAACGGTGCCATCCCAATGCTGGAGTGATAGCTATTATTATACGAAAACTCTATCAAAGGCAGATGGTCATCCCAGTTACCTCTGAAGTTGATCACACACGCTCTCAACATATCCTACAATATCTATATGGTGCGCTCTGCCTGCCCATCTGTCTGAGGGTGAAAGGCAGTGCTAAGCTTCACGTGCGTGCCCAAGCTCTTATGGAAAGATCTCCAGAAATGAGAAGTAAACTAAGCTCCTCTGTCTGAAATAATAGACAAGGGAATCCCATGCCATCTCACAATCTCATCAATGTAGAGTCTCGCATAATCCTCGGCTCTGTAAGTAGACTTCACAGGGATAAAGTGGGCAGACTTAGTCAATCTGTCCACAATAACCCATATAGAGTTATGCTGCCTCCTAGTCCTCGGAAGCCCAACCACGAAGTCCATATTAGTGGCCTCCAATTTCCAAGTCGGAACCTCAATAATCTGAGTCAGACCACCAGGCTTAAGATGTTCTGCCTTGACTTGCTGACAGTTAGGACACTTGGCTACGTATTCTGCAATGTCCTTCTTTATACCATCCCACAAATAAATCTGCTTAAGATAATGATACGTCTTAGTGGAACCTGGATGTATGGAATATCTGGAACCATGGGCCTCTGCAATAATCCTGGTCCACAAATCATCCACATCTGGGACACACAACCTGTCCTGATACCTAAGTATGCCATCACCTCCCAAAGCGAAAGACTCATTCAATTTCATCAGCAATGAGTCCTTCAGCTCCATCAACACAGGATCTAGATGCTGACCCTGCTTGACTTCAACTACCAAGGATGATTCAGAACTAGGATGAACTGAAACATCCCTACTAGTGGAGTCAACCAAACGCACACCCAGTCTGGCCAATCTGTGTACATCTTTCACTAGCTCCTTCTTCTCATCCTCAACGTGGACTATACTTCCCATGCTCATCCTGCTTAAAGCATCAGCTACAACATTAGCCTTACCTGGATGGTAGTGCACATTCATGTCATAATCCTTCAACAGCTCCAACCATGTCCGCTGATGTAGATTCAACTCCCTCTGTGTGAACACGTAATGGAGACTCTTATGGTCTGTGAACACATCCACATGCACTCCATACAGATAATGCCTCCACACCTTCAGTGCAAATACCACATCTGCCAACTCCATGTCATGAGTGGGATACTTCTTCTCATGAACCTTGAGCTGTCTGGATGCATAGGCTATCACCTTACCAACCTGCATAAGAACACAACCCAAACCAACCCTTGATGCATCACAATAAACAGTGTAATTCTCACCACACTTAGGCAAAGTAAGCACCGAGGCTGAAGTGAGTGTGTCCTTAAGCTCCTGGAAATTCTTCTCACAAATCTCCGTCCATTCAAACTTGGCTTTCTTCTTAGTCAAAGCTGTCAATGGGGCAGCAATAGAAGAAAAGCCCTCCACAAACCTGAGGTAGTAACCATCCAATCCCCAAAAGCTACGGATGTCAGTGGGGTAAGAGGCTTTGGCCAGTTCTTCACAGCCTCAGTCTTTCGGGGGTCCACCTCCACGCCCTGATTGGACACAACATGACCCAGGAAGGTCACTGATCTCAGCCAAAATTCACATTTGCTGAATTTGGCATACAACTGATGTTGTCTAAGTACCTGCAAGGTTAGTCTCAAATGTTGTTCATGCTCTTCCTTGGTATTAGAGTAGATGAGAATGTCATCAATGAATACTATGACGAAAGAGTCAAGGTATTCATGAAAAACCCTATTCATGAGATCCATAAATGCAGCAGGTGCATTCGTGAGACCAAATGACATGACTAAAAACTCATAGTGACCATAGCGGGTACGAAAGGCTTTCTTTGGGATATCTCCATCCCTAACCCTAAGTTGGTGATACCCTGAATGAAGATCAATCTTAGAGAAGAAACTAGACCCTTGGAGATGATCGAACAAATCATCTATTCTGGGGAGTGGATACTTATTCTTCATAGTGACTTTGTTGAGCTGCCGATAATCGATACACATTCTAAGGGTCCTATCTTTCTTCTTTACAAACAACACTGGAGCGCCCCAAGGGGATATGCTCGGCTGAATGAAACCCTTGTTAGTGAGATCTTTTAACTGCAGCTTCAACTCTTTGAGTTCATCTGGAGCCATTCTGTAAGGAGGAATTGAGATTGGTTTAGTATCTGGTTCTAAATCGATACCAAAGTCAATCTCTCGAAGGGGAGGGACTCCAGGCAAATCATCAGGAAACACATCTAAGAACTCCTTCACTACAGGTACTGAGTCTATGGAAGGAATTTCATGATCTAAATCATTAACACTCACAAGATGACACAATAACCCCTTGGACATCATTTTATTGGCCTTAAGGTTAGAAATCAAGGGGTTAGGACGACTTGAATTGTACCCCTCCCAGACTAACTCTTCTTCATTAGGAAAACGAAATCTCACCACTCTACTACGACATTCCAAGCAAGCATAACAACTGTGAAGCCAATCCATGCCAAGAATAACATCAAAATCATGCATGGGTAACTCAACCAAGTTTGCACACATAGTTTTTCCACTCACAATTATTGGGCAATCCTTGTATACTCTATTAGTTCTTACATTCTCTCCTAAAGGTGTACTAACCACTCTAGGATCATGCAGAACTTCAGGCAATATCTCAAAAGTAAGAGCAAGTAGAGGAGTTACAAAGGAAACTGTAGACCCTGGATCAAGTAAAGCATAAACAGAAGTTGAGAACACTTGCAGCATACCTGTGACCACATCAGCGGACTTCTCCTGCTCCTCCCTGCCCTTCAGGGCATAGAACCTGTTCCTCTTAGGAGGCTCGGCGGAGGCTGCATCCTGTGGACTCGGCCTAGGCTGAGCATTTCCTCCAGCCTGACCTCTGTTCTGTGGACAGTCTCTGACCATGTGTCCACTCTTACCACAACCGAAGCAGGCATTAGTGCCCTGCCTGCACTCTCCACTGTGAGCTCGGCCAGACTTAGCACAATTCTTCTTAGGACACTGCATTTCACCTCCATTGCCCTTCTTGGGCTCAGGTCTGCCTTCTCTAGGTGTAGAACTCCTCTGAGGATTAGAATTCCCAGAACTCTGTTGCCCCTTTTTGAACCTTGGCTGCTCACGGACGCCAAAGTTGTTCCTGTGGCCTCCATGACTGGGTCTTGCCTGATCTTGAGGCCTAGGCCTCCTAGCATCACGAACACCTCTCTTTCTGCGGCTGTCCTCTACCTGCTGAACAAGCACCATCAACCTGGAAAGATCCATATTATCATGGATCATCGCAGATCGACACTCCTCCTCCAGGTCCCCATTGATTCCTGTGAGGAACCTGCTCATCTCATCCCTGTTGTTAGAAACCAGGGAAGTAGCATACCTGGATGATTTCAACAAAGTTCAATATTCTCCTCATTCTTGCTATTAAATACTAGGGAAAATAACATACCTTGACAGCTTAACAAACTTCAGGGAATACTCCCTGACTGTTATAGAGCCTTGTTTAAGGTTGATGAATTTCTCAACCTTGGCCTCCCTCATCTCCCTGGGGAAGAATCTCTCCAGAAATGCTGTCTTGAACAGCTCCCATGTGATTGGCACTCCACCTAAGACACGACTATCTTGCCACATCTTGTACCAAGTCTGTGCAACATCCTTGAGCTGATAGGAAGCCAGCTCAGCCTTCTCAATATCAGTGGCCCCGATAGCCACCAGGATCTTATGCACCTCATCCACAAACTCCTGGGGATCCTCTGCAGTCCTAGACCCTGTGAAAATAGGAGGATTCATCCTCGTGAAATCCCTCAGCCTGTCAGCCATGCTACGAACTGGTGGGTTCTCCCTCTGAACATCCTGCCGGTTGACCTGGGCAGTCATAGCCTGGGCCTGCATAGTAATGGCCTGTGCCATCTGGTCCAGAGACGCCCTCACCTCAGCATCAGTCAACCCAGCTGGATTAACTGGCACATCCACTCCTTCATCTGGAGCCTGGGGTGGAACTCGGTTGCCCCCAGCAGCTGCTCTTCCTCTCCTCTAACCAATAGCCCTCCTAGGGTTCATTCTCTGAAAAAAACAAAAATTGATGTTAGATAAGCTCATAACACCAAGAAATCAGACATTCAGAAAAGCACGATAAGACTACGCATCATGCAGTCTCTAATTCAGGATAGTGGTGCACTTCACTACCATGACTTAGAAACTACTCAATGTGGTTGATGTGAACTTATTATTTTCGTAAGTTAACCTAGGGCTCTGATAACAACTTTGTCACGACTGGAATCTAGACCCCAGACGAGACCGGCGTCGTTGACCTCTCAGAGGTCGCAAACAAGCCTACATACGTCATACTTACTTTACATAGGTTCATTTTAGCGGAAAATTTGAAACTTTTTGTTCTTTAAACATGCTTGCCAAACATTCTTAAAATTTTATAATCGTTCATCATCAACCATCTAACATTAGAGAGATAAACAACTGAAAGAAATAGTTCATAAGTCTTGATTGTATAATTGCCAAAATGGCCCAAATACAAAGTCTGAATAAAGATCAGGAAAAAAACGCTAGTGGAACATGCTCCACTAGCTCAACTGTAAAGCTACGCTAGAATATAAAACAGTAGTATCCTCGAAAGCATAAGGACCTACCAAACTCCGGATGAATACTAACGTCCGGATAGCTGCAACAATGATCCTACAACTCTATCGACCACCTGTGCCTGCACCTAAAATAGTATAGATGTATAGGGTTAGTACACACTTGAACTAAGTACGGGTATATGTAAGCACACACCAAGGACATGCATGAGAAAGAATAGCTCTTTCCTAACGACATGATTTTTGGAAGTCAAGTCAGTAGACTTGCCAAATTGAGATTAGGAAAGTTAGTGAACTTTCCAAATTGAGTTAGGAAGGTCATGCCATGAGAGTAACATGCATCATATTAGATATCGTATTGAACACAACACATATCATCTTCATATAACACATATCATAGCACATAACACATAACACATAGCTTCGTTCGTATCATTCATTCATATGCCATGAGACCTTGGAATCATGGACTTAACATTAAGACTTTCCAAAATGAGGGCTCAACATATGGGACCTCAACTAGGGAGTCTTCATTAGCAAACACAGAGTCTGCTTTATTCATTCGTACGTACTTCATTGCATTTCATTCATAGGCCAGTGTGAACACCAGCTATACCTAGGGTGTAGTTTAAGACTTTCATCGGGTTTGCTGTGCAATGATCATGAATAACCTAATGTCATTACCTGAGTCTAGCTCACCTCTTGATTATCCTATCCTCACACCTTCGGTATCATTCATTTCTTTATGTGCTTCATTTGAGGCTGGCCTCATTCATTCATTGGGAACTTTAACTTTAACAGACATAGATCATGTGAGCATCATGAAATCCAGTGTCTCCCCCACACCGAAAAGAGGTGGAATCACCGGCCAAAGTGACCCAATAAACATGCTAGCGTACATGGGAATTTAACCCCGCCAGATCCCTATATTGGCAGTATAGGTTCAAAGACTAGGAGATGTATGGATACCCATACCCGGAAAGCCGGACAGTCTCATCTCATGAGAGTTACGTGACCCTTCGCCCCTCCCAAAAGAAGGCATCACCGCTATAGCTAGCCTATCGGTGCTCAGTATAAAGTTCTATTACGTTCAACTCATACGTCATGGAAGTTGGCTTCTAGTATGAGGACAATATAGCTCATTAGATGATTTCTCATCTCATCATTAGTATTAAGTGTGTTAATCTCAATACTTTCATTAGAATGTTCATAGATACTGGTCGCTTCATTAGCTTTACACTCTCATAGGTGAGTACGTTTTGGTAACAATTACTTAGGCTCATTTTAGATTGTCCTCATCTTTTACATTAGACTCATATCATGTTGTCACCACATTCATTAACATTAGCACAATTGCTCTTCATAATTACTCACCCCATTTTACGTGAAAGTTCATTTCATCATATGTCAATGTACTTGGCCATTGGTGTATTTCACACTATTACTTAACCCTTCTAAGGTTTCTTCATTTCTTTAAATACATCTTAGGTTCACGTATTTTTAAGCGTATGCTAGACTTATGGGTCTATACATACAAGTCATGAGGCTTCATTCATAGTTCGTTAAGTGATTCATGTTTACCCAAGATTATGTGGTACAAGACTTATGCATCTTGTAGATATGTCAAGATATTGATTTTGATCTTTAGAGGCTGCATTCATTAAGTATTTACTTACGTATGACTTATATGACAATACGGAATTGGGCAAGGGAACCCGACTTCGAATCCCTTGGGACAATAATTAGTTAATTTTCTTTCACCTAATTTTGGATTTACATTTTGGCTTGGGGAACCCGATTTCGAACCCCGTCACTAACATTATTTTTCCTTTCTTTTTCCCTCCCCTAACTTCACCTTAGGTGTTTTAAGCATTAGGGGATCCGGGATCGAACCCCCATAGCAACATTCATTTATATCTCTTTTTCCTAAGTTTTTTTTTTTTTAATGTTGGCCTAGAGGAGATGGGTTCGAATCCCACTCCTCTCATTATTATTATTATTATTATTTTCTGTCCTTGTCTCCTCCTTCAGCCAAGAGGTGGTGGGTTCGAATCCCACTCCTCTCATTATTATTATTATTATTATTTTCTCTCCTTGTCTCCTCCTTCAGCCAAGAGGTGGTGGGTTCAAATCCCACTCCTCTCATTATTTTTATTATCTTAAAATTTCTCTTTACTCTCTTGTTTGACCAAGAGGTTGTGGGTTCGAATCCCACACCTCTCATTTATTTTTTTTATTTTTTTTCAGCTTTCATGAAGTGAGGTCTTGGGTTCAATCCCCACTGACCTCACATGTTTTAAATTTATTGTTAAACTTCTCACACCTCAAGTGTTCTGGCCGAAACTCCTCTCACCAAGTGCTGGGAATTTGATTAAATTTTCTAGCCTTGATTTAACAACATTAACACATTCGTTTTGTGGTATTTTCACAATTTGTTTAACGCGTTTTCAAGTGTAGATTCATTGTTGTTTTAGCTTAGATTTTTTTTCACTTAAGATCAGTCACCTTACACTTCATTTAAACATCACAAATTACACATCTTATGCACCTTAATTCCAATCATCAAACAAGCCATTTTAAGACTTCAAAACGGAGAAAAACAACAAACATTTTTCACATTGCACCACATCATTTTCGGTTGACATCATTGAACATGCTTGCTATTTCCAAACATAAAATCACAAGGAACATCATATATCGAACTAGCTACCAGCAACCATACAAACAACATGAATTCTAAACTAATTTAGATTGAAATCGGAAGGAGACTACGGACAAGGAGTTCAACATTCACGGGGACAGCCCTAGTTTCATATGTCGACTTTTTTAGAAATAAATTCGTCTTGGAGAAAGGATTCCAAGTGAGAAAACCCATACCTTGTTGTATATTTATACACCTTCTAAGTGCTGCCCAAATCCTCCCTAAACCTTCAACACAAACCCATCGAGAAGATGATGCAAAGTTTTCATTTCTTTAGTTAGCTTCCTTGCTTGTATATTTTTTTTTTGGTAAGTTCTTTGAGTGTAGAGAACTTTTGATTGCTTTCTAATGTTTTTATCTTCTGTTTTTCCAGCCAAGAAAATAATTTGGATGAGAGAGAGAGAGATTTAGGCGTGAGGGAGAGAGATAGTGTGAGATAGTGCATCTTAAAACTAGGATAGTTGGCAAGACTTAGTCAATTTTAAAAAAAACATCAATTAATAAGTAAATACATAATAAATAATAATAAAATATGATTTTACTTTTTACATCAGCCATTAATTATAAATTTATTAAATTAATTCACCAATAATAAAAAAAATCATATTAAATCCTTGCTCCCACCTAGGTTCGAACCCGGGTGGAGCAAGACTTCATTTCAAGAGACCAATTTCGGCTCTCTCTCCCCAAATTGCCCCTCCACTTTATTAAATAATTAATTAATTATATATTTAGGGTAATTATGATACTACCCCTATCCTGGTAAAAGACCATTTTACCCTTAGACCCTCAAAAATTAAAATTTCTTCTTTTTAAGTTCGGTAAAGACTCCTTCGATTAAATCTTCATTTTCGAGAGCGTTACTTGGTTGGTTCCAACCTTTCCAAGCTCAACTAACTCCCCAAGTTAGTTGTCTTGGTCGTAGTAAGTGTTCTGAGGTCTGGTTCTACGCGTATCAGTCCGAGTGAACTTTGGTTTAATCGCAAGCATTCTTGACACCCTAAGTCTTGATCCTATTCATTTTTAGGGTTGTTACACCAACTTTCTGACATTGCAACTAGCGCCCTCACTTCACAAGAAATCCTCCTTTTTTTGCACAATGATTTTAACTTTGGGTACAAGGATCTTTATCAAACACTCACGCTCAGAAATAAGTTCATACATAACTAGTACTCGTCGCATAGGCTTTCCCTTATTTTCACTACTTAAGTTGACCACACTAGACTCTAGGATCAGGGTAGGACTTTCTTGGCTTGTAACGTAGGTTAAGGGTCAGGTATGGTACATATGGGTACATTTTAGTGACTTTTTGCCCTCCTTGAAATTATGGCTAAGCTTCCTACCTCTTTCATTGTCGTTTATACCCTACTTTTATTCTTTTTTCATCTTTGTCTTGCTTTCCCCTTTTTCTTTGTGGATATGACTCTTACTTTATTTTTCTCTTCTTTTCTTTCTTTTCTTTTCTTTCATTCAATTGATCATTTTACTGAGTCACACTTTTTCTCACTTTCTCTTTTCTTTTCAACATTAAACTCTTTTCATACCCAATTTTGGGTCATCACTCATAATAGCCACCCTCAACTTAAAGTTTTTCCATGAGTTGAGTACACATTAGCTGAGGTCGGGTTAGGTCCAAGAAAAGGTCGGGTTCTGAATTAGCCACCCTCAACTTAGGATTTTGGCCTAAGTCGAGGTGCACATGTCCAAGGAGGGACCAGGGCCAAAATATTAAACTCAGAGAAGGTGAGTTGGTGAAGAAAAGAAATGTCTATTATAGGCTCAACAAATTTGGATCAAAAAGGGATAAAACTTTCATTTGGTTAACTTCATTTTAGGCTAGATGTTTGCTAATTCGAACAAGGACCTACGATCCTTTTCCTAGTTGTCTAACACGGATTTCTTTTGCTGGACCAACCGGGCAAGTTCTAGGTAGGTACCAACAGTTGAACACTCAAAATTCCTCAGACTCTCTTGACACTTCATTACCCTACTAGATTGTCAGATTTCCCAGTTTAGGTGTTAGTTTGAGGGTCATGCAGTGGGTGCCTATCTATGTCATGATTAGAGCCAACACATTCAACTCATTTTCACCTATTAATGCAAGCACTTTCTTAGGATGGGATATCATTCATACTTAGCCATCATCCTTCATATTTTATGTTTTTATACTTTGTACAAGTTACGACATGCCGGTTCAACAGAAAAGTAACCTGTCTCTTATGGCAAAAAAACATAGGCAAGAAACCCCGAAGAGAGGATTGCGAGTTGGGATACTCAAACTTCACCCTAACACTCACTTTCCATTTACCCCACCCCCAACAAAAAGAGAATGCAATTGTTCCAATGCATAATAATAACAAAATATTTTGGTGAGTGAAGCAAACCTGAGGTGCATAACACTAAAGATCTATCAACAAGTGGGCGGGTCCGGTTTCCCATAACCTGCAACATCAGTAGATGGGTCACCCTCAGTGGTGACTACTACAATCTCCGCACCATCAGTTGTGCTCCTTTCACCGATCTCCGGTCTTGAACTAGATGCCCCAGCAGCTACCTCTCATGACTTTATTCGGCGGGTCTCCTCATCAATCAAAGAGTCTCTCCTTGCAGCCTCAAGGTATGTCCTCTCTTTCTTCCTTGCACGGGCATCCTCTCCCTCATTAGTGCGGCTAGAACGGTGCCTCTTTGCATGATCATGTGGATGAGGTTGCGGCTTAGGAGGGGCTATGAAGAGTGCAACAATAACAGTTTCCTCCTCTAACTCAGAGGGTGCAGTCTCGCGCTCAGTCCCCGCATCTCTAGAATACTGTCTACATCTGCCCGAAAACTAGCCACAACCTCTTGAAGAGTAGTCAAGTCAATAGTAGGTGTTGGGCATGCAAGGACCCGCAACTCAAAGGCGTCAAGGCGTTGGTGAACCTCCTGAATCTTCTGCTCAGTCTATTGGGCCACCCTCTTCTCAATTCCATCCTCAGCCTCATCGATGGACTTTTGCATCCAAGGATGTATGTGGTGCAGCAAGGTGGCCATTTAGGCCTCTATCTTCTGGACTAGCGCCACAGAGACCTGTGTTGCAGATGAGAGAGTGGACCGAAAGGAACTAGGGGTTCGACTTGAGGCATTTGCAGAGCCAACCGGGGTGGTATCAATGGGCTCTAAAGTACTAGGGTCAGCCCCTTGGGCTAACTCCACCGTGTCAACCAAGTTCTCACTCAACGGCTGTAACTCAACTTTGGGCCCTCTCTGCGGTGCCGCTACATTGTCCTCATCCCTCATGACACCTATATCAACCGTCCCAGCCACAGTACGAAGTGTATCACAGTTCCAAATGGGCACTCCGGCATCCCTACATAAATGGAAAATAAGACATGCGCAGGGGTAAGTAGTATAGGCCTTGAAATCCCTCTCATGTATCAACGTGATCAAGAGCTTCACGAAGTCAATCTCCAAACCTACCACCAAGGCTACTACCAATACCTCCCTATCTCATGTAAGAATATTATCGGCACTCGTCGGCGATAGAAAGAGGCGAACTAACAACCTGAAAAACATGGCTATTAAAGCGAGGTTAACCTTTTTTATTAGCCCTTTGAGGTCTAACACCCAGTCTGCCCCCGCACCATCGACTGAAAGATGTTAATCAAGCCACCTCTTATCACCTTCTCTCTACTTCATTGTTCTATGAAATTGGCCACTTTTGATCATATCCCACATGTAGTCAAACTCTAGAGTCAAAGGGCCCATTGTGCGTTTGTGTTAGGACCGTAGAAGAATCGGTGAATGGTGGCCACAGAGAGATCAACCTGGCATCCTCAAACTAGTAACTCGGTGAGTGGTTCCTGTTTGACAGGTATCGCTCGCCTATCCAGAGAGCCTCTGAGAGTCGCCACATAGAAATGTAGAACTCTAGGCCTACCTCATCACTGTAAGTACCCACACTCATATCCATTCTAGTTCGTGTTGGGTAAACAAGATATGCACATAGGGGACTGTGTGCAAACTCACCGTAAAAACCCGATAAGAAACCATCCGACAAGAAAGGGTACCCCGAGTGATTCGTGCAGCTGGTGTGGGGGTGGTAGCACCTGGAGGAACGTACTCTGGATATTGCTCGTTGTCGGAGTTAAAAACCATCCGACAAGAAGGGGCCACAGACTTGGACTTTCCCGTTGAGTAGACAATGTCTTTTTTAGGCACCATTTGTACCTTGTATTCGTAGTGGAGTGGTTGTGAATGGGACTCTTATAGAAGCCTACACGCCCGATTTTATCACCGACCGAAGAACAACGGAGATGGAAGAGAATTTGGGAAGAGAGGGTTTTTAGGAATTTGGGGGAATCTTATGGAGTTTGGAGAAATCTGATTGTTTTGAAAGGTCAATATATGGTGTTTTATGATAAAGGAAGGAAGTTAATAAAGAAAAAAGGTTTTGGGGTAAAATTATATAGATTTTGGAGGCTAATGAACCATTATGTCCTTTTATATTACCGGTCAGGTCGGGTCGGGTCGGGTCGCTGGCAATTTGGACCTACGACACCACGTCGATGGGTCGTAAGTTAGTCGATGGTCCATTGACTGCATTAAGATAGAAAATTACAAGACATACTTGGGATCTATGGACACCATCGACGGTCCGTCGATTGGAGAACGACCCGTCGATGGGGTCTGTAGACCTGTGTTCCAGACCATTTTTTCAGATTGTTAGTTTTGGTACCTGCACATGTAGCACCCTTAAGATATTTTTTTTGTGTTTCTCTAGACACTTTTGAGACACGGAGTCTACACTAATCTCTAGCCAACACTAGTGCGTAAGTGAGAATGAAATAAAACTAAAAAGAAACGAAACAGAAAAAGTACGACTGTTCCTACATATAACATAAAAATTTATCGTTGGCTGGAGGATACACCTTGGGTTGCCTCCCAAGAAGATCTTGATTTAACGTTGTGGCACGACGCAGGCTCCTTGATTACTCAGACTTCATCAAGGTGATAGGCCTCAACCACTTCATGGACACTCTCTGCATACCCCGGGTAGATCTTAATCCTTTGCTCTGCTTAAGGTTGATGAACTCCTCTACCTTAGCCTCTTTCATCTCTCTGGTGAAGAGCCTCTCCAGAAAGTCTGTCTTAAACAGCTCCCATGTGATCGGACCTCCACCAAATGCCCTGCTATCCTGCCACATCTTGCACCATATCTGTGCAACATCTTTCAGCTGGTACGAGGCCAGCTTAGCTTTCTCAATCTCTGTGGCCCCCATTGCTTATTTAGTTATTCATCGGAGAGAAAACAATCTTGTTCGCCTTTGTCATAAAAAAATTCCAATTCAATAGATGATCCAAATTTGTCATGAAAATAATTTGTCACGACCCAAAATCAAGCCGCGAGTGGCACCCACACTTATCCTACTATGTGAGCGAACCAACCAATCTAAAACCCCAACATATTGAACAAAATACAAAGCGGAAGACTTAAAACTCATTAACGAAATTGATTAAATAACTTCTAAAAATTATAACTCATTATCCCCAAAATCTGGAAGTCATCATCACAAGAACATCTATCCTCAAGTTACTAATCTAAAAGTATCTAAGAAGCTAAAATAAATAAAAGGCTAGTCCATGCCGGAAGTTCAAGGCATCAAGACTTGAAGAGAAGATCCAGTCCAAGCTAGAAGCATTAGCTCACCCTGAAATCCGGTGTAGTGAAGACTGGCTAGAATTGCTGTTGAGTTGAAGACGACGGTACGTTTGCTGCATTCCCCAAATAACAAAGAAAGAAACAACAAGTAGGGGGTCAGTACAAAACACAAGTACTGAGTAGGTATCATCGGCCAACTCAAAATAGAAAACAGTATATATCAGTTCATATCATAAATCAACTACAATACTCAACATGTAGCAACAAGTACTATAATCATCAATAAGTACTACCAAGTTCATCCATGAGGACTCAAGCCTCAATACCACACTCAATTGGGAATTAGGTTCATTACATTGAGTATATTAACATCTCTCAAGATTCATTATCTTTCTTCCTCTTGTGTCGGTACGTGACACTCCGATCCCCTACTACTATGTGTCGGTACGTGACACTCCGATCCCTAATTCTACGTGTCGGTTCGTGACCCGATCCCTAATACTATGTGTCGGAACGTGACACTCCGATCCCCTAATTCTACGTGTCGGTTCGTGACACCCGATCCCCTAATACTATGTGTCGGAACGTGACACTCCGATCCCCTACTTCTACGTGTCGGTTCGTGACACCCGATCCCCTAATACTATGTGTCGGAACGTGACACTCCGATCCCCTAATTCTACGTGTCGGTTCGTGACACCCGATCCCCTAATACTATGTGTCGGAACGTGACACTCCGATCC
>JABWTJ010000437.1:724928-759227 GCA_016801875.1 Solanum sitiens | reverse complement strand
CGACCCAGACTGGGATTACGCAACCTGTGACGGCCCGTCGTGCCTGCGACGGTCCGTCCTGCAGGTTCGTCACAACCTTCAGAGACTCAATTTCCTTGATGAGTCTGAGACGGGCCGTCGTGCCTACGACGGTCCGTCCTGCACTTCCGTCACGACGGACAGAGAATTGCTCTCAGTACCCAATTCTCAAGAGTTGAAGTGTTTTGAAACGGAAACTCACAACGGTCCGTCGTGTCTGTGACGGTCCGTCCTGCAGGTCCGTCACAGAGTTCAGAGAGTCGATTTCAGCACTCAAATATAAGAATTCCAAGTGTTTGGAATGAGACACCCTCGACGGTCCGTCGTGCCCATGACGGTCCGTCGTTGGATACGTCGTCTCAGACAGTTTTTCCAGAAATAAAATCTGCTGCTCAAAACGACTAAGCGGGTCGTTACACTTCGTAAAAATATACGCAATGAACATATAAAAGAGTTTACTCATAAAATAATAAGTAAAGTATATGAATCAAAATAAAAGGGAAAAGCTAAAGTAGGTAGAACATTTTTGAAAGGGTTATACACTAATTTAATTAAAGAAAAAACAAAATAAAAAAGGTTTTTTTTCTTTTTATTAAAATACTCATGCACCTCAACTATTATTTATTAAAAGAAAAAGAATTTACTCATAACATTTTTTCCAATGAAATTTATATTACATCGCAATTTTGGAATTCAAATTTCTAAATTTTGAGTATATATGAATTTATGTTATACAATTGGATGATTTAACATTCACGCTTTACATCATCCCAGTTCATTAGAATATTCTAAAAGTTACAAAATGCACACTTTTTAAAAACAACTTTTGATCTTTTATTAAGTTGAATCTCACAAGAATTACAACAGTCATTTGGACCTAGTGTCCATATCAATTAAAAAGAGAAAACAAATGGAAAGGTAGCCCACCCGGATGTACCACGAGAAACGCACAATAACATCTCCTTAATGATAGGGTTTACCATTTTATATCCGCCTCTCTCTTTCATTAAAACTCCACCCAAAACTTGAAAAATGTTCCCACTATAGATCAACAAGAATTTCCACCTCCAGATATGAATCATCAACATTCAACGGCATGTGTGTGTGTATTCCTTTTCTTAGCTAACAAGATTACAAGGATTTCATCCTATTGACTTATTCAAGTTTTTGCATCTCGTTTAAATTTCCTCTCTTCAACTTACAATTGTGTTCTCTTTTTATTGTAGAAGTAGCCTAGTCTTGATAGCTCTTAAATTTCTGTAGCCTCATGATTTTTCGTAAATGATCTTTATGTTAAAACAAAATTTGAAATGTCTAGTTTTCTTTGTCAATAGCATGTTTGCTGCGTAATGTGTTAATTGGTTCTCTTCCCTCATTATATGCCGAATAATGTGTTGGTTTAACTGAAGAATGTGTTTGATATCATAGTAGGTTTGTATTGCTCACATTTTATATACGTTTTTTATCTACCCCCACCTTTTCACATTTTTTTCTCATACGGTGGAGGCTCATTTAAATTCAACTCTCTTTATTCTTTCTATGCATTCAATTTAATTGAGTTAATCAGTCTCTATCACTTTATTTTAATAATTTTGAGAATTCAAAATGCTCGATTCTTGATATACCGGTAAAAACAAAAGGTTTTATTTCATTAGGTTTGTGTTTCTAAATAGAGTTCAGTATGGTTGTTATTTTGCTGAAAGTCTTTAAGATAAATCCATGTTTTTCCTTTTAATTGACTATCCTTTGGCACATGTTTCTCATTTTTTTTCTTGATTTATTAAAATAATTAAATTTTTATGTAAACTTGCATGTAATGATTAATAAAGACGTTGACATGAAAAATTGATACAACGTCTTTAATCATCTCATCATTTTTTCTTAAAAATCTAATGTAAGAAGCCTATTGAGATGTTCATCGACCTTCAATTTTTTACTAAAATTAATTGCAAAATATACACAAAGACCTCATATAGTCAAAATAATAAACTGATAAATAAAGTATATGAATTAAAGTAAAGGGCGTAGCAAAATTAGATCGAACATTTTTGAAGATGTTATACACTAATTGAATTAAAGAAAAAAATAATTATTTTTTTACTTTTTCTTAAAATATTTTTGAAAATGTTAAACAATAATTAAATTAAAGAAAAAAATAATTTATTTTTTACTTTTTCTTAAGAAACCCATGAACATCAATTTTTATTTATTAAAAGAATGCACTCAAAATATTTTTTTCAAGTGAAATTTATGTTACATAAAAATTTATGAATTAAAATTTCTAAATTTTGAATATATATGAATTTATTTGACACAATTGGATGGTTTAATATTCACACTTTACATCATTCTAGTTAGTTAGAATACTCTATATGTCACAAAATTTACACTTTTTAAAAACATATTTTGAACTTCTATTAAAATCAATCTCATAAGAACTACAACAGTCTTAACCTAGTTCCTAGATTAATTAAAAAAAGAAAACAAATACAAGGATATCCCACCCGGATGTCCCACGACAAACTAACAATAACATCTCCTTAATGGTAGGGTTTTCCATTTCTAATCTACCACTCTCTTTCAATCTAACTCCACCTCACATCTGAAATATGTTTCCACTTTAGATCAACAAAAAGTTACACCTACTCAGGCTATGGATCATGAACATGCAAGGGTATGAGTGCGTGTATTTCTTTCCTCAGCTAACACGAGTACAACGAGTTCATGCAAGTAATGTTAATAAATACGTTGGCAAACAGAACTGATGCATGACCTCAAATCATCTAATTCTCCTTTGATAAAAACCTAATGTAAGTATCCCATTGAGTTGTCCGTAATTCAACTATTTTTGTTCATCAACCGTCAACTTTATCAATCAATGTAATTAAAAATGTACACAAAGGACACCGACATTCAAAGTTATAAAGCTATGGCTAAATTTTATGGCTTAAAACAAAAGGGTGTAGGTAAAGTAGGCCAAACAACTTCGAAAAAGTTACAGACTTATTAAATTGAAGAAATACAATAATACCCATTCACCTCCATTCTTATGTAATAAGAGAAAGTGCGCATACTATTATTCTAACCAATTTAAGTTATATCGAAATTATGAAATATAAATTTCTAAATTTTGACTGCAATTTATTTTATCACGTTCGATTATTGCAATTCTCATATGAGCCTAATGCCCAGATCAATTACAAAAGAAAACACATAAAAGGTAGCCCATTTCCTAACCTACCCCCCTCTCCTCTCAATCTACTCCACCCCACACCTCAAAAATTGTCCCAATTTGGATCAACAAGATATTCCACCACCTCAAGCTATGGATCGTCAACATTCAAGATCATGTATATGTTTATTCCTTTTCTTAGATTACAAGAGTAAGTGTAGTTCATCCTATTCACATTATAATTTTTTTTCTTGTCGTTTAAATTACCTCTCTTTATCTAGAAGTTGGGTTTTATTCTATAGTCATTTTTTCCTCTTTTGAAATGCTTTTTCGATCTTGTCTTCTGAAATGATACATCATGTATAGGTTCTTGATCGCCTTTTTTGTGTTCCTCTTCCTTTCCTCCCATCTGAAACCCCTAATTCTATTTCAGTAAATGGTGCTTGATCGAAGTACATGGGTAGCTTGAGTCCACCTCCTCAAACTAGTGGTGAAGGCTCTTATCAGGTTTAAGCACTCCCGACTCTGTATCATCCCTTTTGCACAGTTCTTATTCTCATGATGTTTTCTAAATGACGTATATACAATTTGTGTTGTGACCTTCGCATTCAAATTATCTCCAAGTTGGTGACACTCAAATATGAACAATTTAATTTATCTTTGTTTTTAATCCTTCTCACTTTAGTATCCATGTTGTTAAATTTGAAAATGTGTTTGTCAATAGTCATGTTTTATACGTAGTCTGCCAATTGGTTCCCTTCCCTCATTATATGTTGGATAATGCATTGTTTTTTCTAAAGATTGTGTTTGATATCTTCTAGTATGTCTCTTATGGCACATTTTGTGTACGTTTTTAGTTTTATGACCTTTTCACTTATTACTCTCATGCGATTGAGGATCATTTAAATTCACGTTTCTTTTGTTGAGTTTCTCTACATCATTCTATACATAATTATTTCAATACATTCAATTTATTCGATCTCATCAGTCTCTATTACTTTATTGTTATAATTTTGAGAATTAAAAATGTTTGATTCCTTATTTATTGGCAAAACCGAAAGGTTTAATTTGATTAGGTTAGTGTTTGTAAATAGAATTCAGCTTGGTTGTTATTATGAGGAATATCTTTAAGATAAATCCATGTTTGTACCTTTTAGTTGAAAGTCTCTAGAAATGTGTGTTTGTCCCAAAAAAATTTTAGATTCATTTGATTAAATTTTTCCAAAAACTTACATGTAATGATTAATAAAGATGTTGGCAAGTAAAATTGATACGGGCCTCATTTTTCCTAATTTTTAATGTAAGAGGACTATTGGGATGTCCCTAATTTAAATTTATGTCCTCATCGACCATCGGTTTTCTTAAAAAAAGAAATTGAAAAATGTACACAAAGAAGACACAGATTCAAAGTAATAATGCGATAAGTAAATTAGATGAATTGAAAACTAAAGGGAATAGCTAAAGTATGTCGAGCATTTTTGAAAAAATTATACACTAATTTAATTAAAGGAAAACAAAATAATTTTTTTTTTGCTTTTACAGAAAATACCCATGCACGTCAATTCATATATAATAAAAGAATATTCTCATAATGGTTTATTCCAATCAAATTTATGTTACATAAAAATTATGGAATTCAAATTTCTAATTTTGGTTATAGATGAATATGACAAAGTTGGATGATTTCATATTCACACTTTACATCATCCTGGCCAGTTAGAAAATTCTAATATATGACAAAAATGAATACTTTTTTTTAAAAAAATTGGTGTCTTATAAAAATGAATCTCAAAAGAATTACAACAGCCATGTGGTCCTAACTCCTAGATCAATTTAAAAAAGAATACAAATATAAGGGTAGCCTACAAGGATGTCCCGCGACGAACTCTCAATAACAACTCCTTAATAATAGTATGGTTCCCCATTTCTAATACGCCTCTCCCTTGAACTCTAACTCTACCCCACACCTAAAAAATGTTCCCAGTTCGGATCAACAAGATGTTTTACCTCTTCATGCTATGAATCACAAACATTAAAGGTCACAAGTGCGTGTAATCCTTTCCTCAGCTAACAAGAGTACATGGAATTCATCCTATTGACTTCTACAAGTTTTTGTATCTCGTTTAAACTGTCTCTCTTCAACTTTCAATTTCATTCTCTTCAGATAGCTGATGTAGCCTAGTCTTGATAGCTCCTCACACTTTCTTAGCCCCATAATTTTTTGTAATGATCTTTATGTTAAAATTAAATTTGAAAATTTGTGGTTTCCTTTGTCGATAATCATGTTTGCTATGAGTCTACTAAATGGTTCCCTTCTCCCTTATATGTTTGATAATGTATTGTTTCTCTTGAATATTGTGTTTGATACCTTTTACAATGTATCTTCTGGCACACATTTTGTTGTACGCTTTCTGCCCCCCTCCCTTCACATATTTCTCTCATGTGATAGAGGCTCATTTAGATTCACGTTTCATTTGTTGTATTTGTCTATATCATTTTATTATATAATTCTTTCTATGCATTCCATTTATTCGAACTCATTAGTCTTTATTACTTTATTTTTAAAATCTTGAGAATTCAAAACGGTCGATTCTGGATTCACTGGCCAAAACAAAATGTTTTTTTATTTTATTTTGTTAGTGTTTGTATAGAGTTTAGTATTGTCGTTATTATGCTGAATGTCTCAAGATAAATCCATCTTTGTGTGTTTTCATTGACTAGTCTATGGGCACATGTGTTTCACATGTTTCTCATAATTTTTTTTACATTTATAAAAATTATTAAATTTTTATGAAAACTTGCATGTAATGATTGATAAAAAAGTTGGCAAGTTAAATTGATATACGGCGTTTAGTCGTCTCATCCCTTTTTCTTAAAAACCTAATGTGAGAAGCCTATTGAGACGTTCCTAATTTAAATATTTTATTCATCATGGTTGAGAATCATGGTCAGAATATTCTAATATGTCACGAAATGCAAATTTTTAAAAAGAACTTTTACTCAATTGAATCTCAAAAGAATTACAACAGTCATCTGGACCTAGCGCCCATATCAACAACAACAAAAAATAATATAAATATATCCCATACGGATGTCCCGCGACAAACGCCTAATCACATCTCCTTAATGGTAGGGTTTCGCATTTTAAATCCACCTCTGCCTTGCATCATAACTCCACCCAACAACTGAAAAATATTCCGACTTTTGATCAACAAGATGTTCCACCTACTCATGCTAGGAATCATGAAGATTCAACGACATGTGTGCGTCTATACCTTTACTCAGCTAAAAAGAATACCACGAGTTCATCCTATTAACTTCAGAAATTTTTGCACTCGTCTAAACTGCCTCTCTTCAAAAGGGCATAGCTAAAGTTGGTTGAACATTTTTGAAAAATTTATACACTAATTTAATTAAAGAAAAATCAAAATAAAAAAGGTTTTTTTTTTGTATTAAAATATTTGTGCACCTCAACTATTATTTATTAAAAGAATTAACTCATAACATTTTTTCCAACGAAATTTATATTACATCGCAATTTATATTACATTGTACGTACGTTTTGTGTCCCCCCCCCCCCTCCTTTACAGTTTTCTTTCATGTCGTAGAGGCTCATTTAAATTCACATTTCATTTAGAATGACCAAAATATTATGAAAACATTCAAGTAATATTAATAAATACGTTGGCAAGTAGAACTGATGCATGACCTCTTATCATCTAATTATTTTTTGACAAAAAACTAATGTAAGTATCCCATTGAGTTGTCCATACTTCAAGTATTTTTGTTCATCAACCGTCAACTTTATTAATCAATGTAATTAAAATATGTACACAAAGGACACCGACATTCAAGTTATAAAGCTATGGCTAAACTTTATGGCTTAAAACAAAAGGGTGTAGGTAAATTAGGCTGAACAGTTTCGAAAAAGTTATAGACTTATTAAATTGAAGAAATACAATAATACCCATGCACCTCCATTCTTATGTAATAAGAGAAAGTGGCCATACTGTTATTCTAACCAATTTAAGTTATATCGAAATTATGAAATATAAATTTCTAAATTTTGACTATGAATTTATGTTATCACGGTTTGATTATTACAATTCGCATATGAGCCTAATGCCCAGATCAATTACAAAAGAAAACACATAAAAAGGTAGCCTATTTCCTAACATTAACCCCTCTCCTCTCAGTCTACTCAAACCCACACCTGAAAAATTGTCCCAATTTGGATCAACAAAATGTTCGACCACCTCAATCTATGGATCGTCAACATTCAATATTATGCGTATATTTATTCCGTTTCTTATCTTACAAGAGTAAGTGTAGTTCATCCTATTAACTTTATTATTATTTTTCTTGTCGTTTTAATTACCTCTATTTTTCTAGAAGTTGTGTTTTATTCTATGGTCATTTTTGCCTCTTTTGAAATGCTTTTTGGATCTTGTCTTCTGAAATGATACATCTTGTATAGGTTCTTGCTTGCATTTTTTGTGTTCCTCTTCCTTTCCTCCCATCTGAACCCCCTAATTATATTTCAGTAAATGGTGCTTGATCGAAGTGCATGGGTAGCTTCAGTCTGCTTCCTCAAACTAGTGGTGAAGGCTCCTTCCAGGTTTAAGCACTCCCATATGACTTTGTATCATTCCTTTTGCACAGTTCTTATTCTCATGATGTTTTGTAAATGATGTATATATAAAAGTTTTGTTGTGACATTCGCATTCAAATTATCTCCAAGTTGGTGACACTCAAATATGAACAATTTAATTTATCTTTGTTTTTAGTCCTTCTCTCTTTAGTATCCATGTTGTTAAATTTGAAAATGTGTAGACTTTGTCAATAGCCATGTTTGCTACATAGTCTGCTAATTGGTTTCCTTCCTCATTATATGTTGGATAATGCATTGTTTTTTCTAAAGATTGTGTTTGATATCTTCTAGTATGTCTCTTATGGAACATAATTTGTGTACGATTTTAGTTTTTGATCTTTTCACTTATTACTCTCATGCGGTTGAGACTCATTTAATTCACGTTACTTTGATTGAGTTTCTCTCCATCATTATATACATAATTATTTCAATACATTCAATTTATTCGAACTCATCGGTCTCTATTACTTATTGTTATAATTTTTAGAATTAAAAATGTTTGATTCTTTATTTATCGGCAAAATCGAAAGGTTTAATTTCATTAGGTTAGTGTTTGGAAATAGAATTCAACTTGGTTGTTATTGTGACGAATATCTTTAAGATAAATCCATGTTTGTACCTTTGAGTTGAATAGTCTCTAGGAATTTGTGTTTGTCCCACATTTTATTAGATTCATTTGATTAAATTTTTCTAAAAACTTACATGTAATGATTAATAAAGATGTTGGCAATTAAAATTGATACGGGGTCTTTAATCATCTCATCATTTTTCTTAAATTTTAATGTAAGAGGCCTATTGGGATGTCCCTAATTTAAATTTATTTCTTTATCGACCTTCAGTTTTCTTACACAAAGAAAATTTCAAAATGTACACAAAGAACACATAGATTCAAAGTAATAAAGTGATCAGTAAATTAGACGAATTGAAACTAAAGGGAATAGCTAAAGTATGTCGAGTATTTTTGAAAAAGTTATACACTAATTTAACTAAAGTAAAACAAAATATTTTTTTTTTTGCTTTTTCAGAAAATACCCATGCACGTAAATTCATATATAATAAAAGAATATACTCATAATATTTTTTTCCAATCAAATTTATGTTACATAAAAATTTCGGACTTCAAATTTCTAATTTTTGAGTATATATGAATATGACAAAGTTGGATGATTTCATATTCACACTTTACATCATCCTGGCCAGTTAGAAAATTTGAATATATGACAAAAATGCATACTTTTGTTAAAAGAAATTGGTCTGTTATAAAAGGAATCTCAAAAGAATTACAACAGTCATGTGATCCTAACACCTAGATCAATTTAAAAAAGAAAACAAATATAAGGGTAGCCTACTAGGATGTCCCGCGATGAACTCACAATAACATCTCCTTAATTAATAGTAGGGTTTCCCATTTCTAATCCGCCTCTCTCTTGCACTCTAACTCTACCCCACAACTAAAAAATGTTCTTAGTTCGAATCATAAACATTCAAGGTCACCTGTGCGTGTAATTGTTTCCTCAGCTAACAAGAGTACATGGAATTCATCCTATTGACTTCTACAAGTTTTTGTATCTCGTCTAAACTGTCTCTCTTCAACTTTGAAATGCATTCTCTTTATATGGCTGATGTAGCCTAGTCTTGATAGCTTCTCACATTTTCTTAGCCTCATAATTTTGTGTAATGATCTTTATGTTAAAATGAAATTTGAAAATGTGTAGATTCCTTTGTCGATATTCATGTTTACAACGAGTCAAATAAATGGTTCCGTTCCCTTCTTATATGTTGGATAATGTATTGTTTCTGTTGAATATTGTGTTTGATCCATTTATTTGAACTCATTAGTCTCTATTACTTTATTTTTAAAATTTCGAGAATTTAAAACGTTCGATTCTAGATTTACCAGCCAAAACAAAACATTTTTTTAATTTTGTTCGTGTTTGTATAGAGTTCAGTATAGTCGTTATTGTACTATTGTCTTTACGATAAATCCATGTTTGTGCGTTTTCTTTGACTAGTCTATGGGCACGTGTGTTGCAATCATAAAAAATTTACATTTATATAAATGAATAAATTTGTATGAAAAATTTCATGTAATGATTAATAAAATAGTTGGCAAGTTAAATTGATACATGGCCTTTAATCATCTCCTCCCTTTTTCTTAAAAACCTAATGTGAGAAGCCTATTGAGATGTTCCTAATTAAAATATTTTCTTCATCATGGTAGAGCATCATGGTCAGAATATTCTAATATGTCAAAAAATACAAACTTTTTAAAAGAACTATTACTAAATTGAATCTCAAGAGAATTACAATAGTCATGTGGATCTAACGCCCATATCAACAAAAAAGGAAAAAAAATAGAAGTGTATTACATACGGATGTCCCGCGACAAACGCCTAATCACATCTCCTTAATGGTAGGGTTTCCCATTTCAAATCCACCTCAGCCTTTCATTATAACTCCACCCAATACCTGAAAATTTTTCCGACTTTAGATCAACAAGAAGTTCCACCTCCTCATGCTAGGAATCATGAACATTCAACGACATGTGTGTGTCTATTCGTTTACTCAGTTAAATAGAGTACCACGAGTTTATCCTATTATCTTCAGAAATTTTTTGCATCTCGTTTAAACTGCCTCTCTTCAAAAGAGCATAGTAGAATTTTTTTGAAAAAGTTATACACTAATTTAATTAAAGAAAAAATAAAATAAAAAAAAGGTTTATTTTTCTTTTTATTAAAATACCCGTGCAACTCAACTATTATTTATTAAAAGAATTTTCTCATAAGAAATTTTCCAATGAAATTTATATTACATCGCAATTTTGGAATTCAAATTTCTAAATTTTGAGTATATATGAATTTATGTAATACAATTGGATGATTTAACATTCATGCTTTACATCATCCCAGTTCATTAGAATATTCTAAATATCACAAAATGCACACTTTTTAAAAACAACTTTTGATCTTTTATTAAGTTGAATCTCACAAGAATTACATTAGTCATTTGGACCTAGTGTCCATATCAATTAAAAAGAGAAAACAAATGGAAAGGTAGCCCACCCGGATGTACCACGAGAAACGCACAATAACATCTCCTTAATGGTAGGATTTTTCATTTCAAATCCATCTCTCTCTTTCATTAAAACTCCACCACAAACTTGAAAAATGTTCCCACTATAGATCAACAAGAATTTGCACCTCCTCAAGATATGAATAATCAACATTCAACGGCATGTGTGCGTGTATTCCTTTTCTTAGCTAACAAGAGTACAAGGAGTTCATCCTATTGACTTCTTCAAGTTTTTGCATCTCGTTTAAACTTCCTCTCTTCAACTTACAATTGTGTTCTCTTTTTATTGTTGAAGTAGCCTAGTCTTGATAGTTCTTAAATTTTTGTAGCCTCATGATTTTTCGTAAATTATCTTTATGTTAAAGCAAAACTTGAAAATGTCTAGTTCTCTTTGTCAATAGCCATGTTTGCTACGTAATCTGCTAATTAGTTCGCTTCCCTCATTATATGCCGGATAATGTGTTGTTTTAACTAAAGATTGTGTTTGATATCATAGTTGGTTTTTATTGAATACATTTTATATACGTTTTTTTGTCTACACCCATCTTTTTACATTTTTTTCTCATACGATGGAGGCTCATTTAAATTCAACTCTCTTTTGTTGTGTTTCTCTATATTATTCTATGTATAATTCTTTCTATGCATTCAATTTAATTGAGCTCATCAGTCTCTATCACTTTATTATTATAATTTTGAGAATTCAAAGTGTTCGATTCTTGATATACCGGCAAAACCAAAAGGTTTTATTTTTATTAGGTTTGTATTTATAAGTAGAGTTCTGTATGGTTGTTATTGTGCTGAAAGTTTTGAAGTTAAATCCATGTTTTTCCTTTTAATTGACTATCCATGGGCACGTGTGTCTCATATTTTCTTTTTGATTTATTAAAATCATTAAATTTTTATGAAAACTTGCATGTAATGATTAATAAAGACGTTGACATGAAATGTTGATACATGACCTTTAATTATCTCATCATTTTTCCTTAAAAACCTAATGTAAGAAGCCTATTGGGATGTTCATCGACCGTCAGTTTTTTACTAATATTAATTGCAAAATATACACAAAGACCAAAAATAGTCAAAGTAATAAACCAACAAATAAAGTATATGAATTAAAAGTAAAGGGCGTTGCTAAATTAGATCGAACATTTTTTAAAATGTTGTACACTAATTTAATCAAAGAAAAAATAATTATTTTTTTTCTTAAACAATTTTTGAAAATGATATACACTAATTTAATTAAAGAAAAAAATAATTATTTTTTTACTTTTTCTTAGAACACCCGTGAAGATCAATTTTTGTATATTAAAAGAATTAACTCAAAATATTTTTTCAAATAAAATTTATTTTACATAAAAATGATGAATTGAAATTTCTAAAATTTGAATATATATGAATTTATTTGACACAATTGGATGGTTTAATATTCACAGTTTACATCATTCTGGTTAGTTAGAATATTCTATATGTCATGAAATGTACACTTTTTAAAAACATATTTTGAACTTCTATTAAAATGAATCTCAGAAGAACTATAAATGTCTTGACCTAGTTCCAAGATCAATTAAAAAAAGAAAACAAATATAAGGGTATCCTTCTAGGATGTCCCGCGACGAACTCTCAATAACATCTCCTTAATTAATAGTAGGGTTTCCCATTTCTAATCCGCCTCTCTCTTGCACTCTAACTCTACCCCCACACCTAAAAAATGTTCCCAGTTCGGAAAAACAAGAAGTTTTACCTCTTCGTGCTATGAATCATAAACATTCAAGGACTCCTTTGGGTGTAATCGTTTTCTCAGCTAACAAGAGTACATGGAATTCATCCTATTGACTTCTACAAGTTTTTGTATCTCGTTTATACTGTCTCTCTTCAAATTTGAATTGCATTCTCTTCATATGGCTGATGTAGCCTAGTCTTGATAGCTTCTCACATTTTCTTAGCGTCATTATTTTTTGTAATGATCTTTATGTTAAAATAAAATTTGAAAATGTGTAGATTTCTTTGTCGATATTCATGTTTGCAACGAGTCTACTAAATGGTTCCCTTCCTTTCTTATATGTTGGATAATGTATCGTTTCTCTTGAATATTGTGTTTGATATCTTCTTCAATGTATCTTCTGGCACACATTTGCTGTACGTTTTTTGCCTCCCCCCCCCCCCTTCACATTTTTCTCTCATGTGATAGAGGCTCATTTAGATTCACATTTCTTTTGTTGTATTTATCTATTTCATTCTATTATATAATTCTTTCTTTGCATTCCATTTATTCAAACTCATTAGTCTCTATTACTTTATTTTTAAAATTTTGAGAATTTAACACGTTCAATTCTAGATTTACCGGCCAAAACAAAACATTTTTTTTAATTTTGTTAGTGTTTGTATAGAGTTCAGTATGGTCGTTATTGTACTATTGTCTTTAAGATAAATTCATGTTTGTGCCTTTTCTTTGACTAGTCTATGGGCACGTGTGTTCCACGTGTTTCTCATAAAAAAATTACATTTATAAAAATGATTAAATTTGTATGAAAAATTCATGTAATGATTAATAAAAAAGTTGGCAAGTTAAATTGATACATGACCTTTAATCATCTCCTCACTTTTTCTTAAAAACCTAATGTGAGAAGCCTATGGAGATGTTCTTAATTTAAATATTTTCTTCATCATGGTTGAGCATCATGGTCAGAATATTCTAATATGTCATAAAATACAAACTTTTTAAAAAGAACTTTTACTAAATTGAATCTCAAGAAAATTACAAGAGTCATCTGGACCTAGTGCCCATATCAACAAAAAAGGAAAACAAATAGAAGTGTATCCCATACGGATGTCCCGCGACAAACGCCTAATCACATCTCCTTAAGGGTAGGGTTTCCCATTTCAAATCAAGCTCTGTCTTTCATTATAACTCCACCCAATACCTGAAAAATTTTCCGACTTTAGATTAACAAGAAGTTCTACCTCCTCATTCTAGGAATCATGAACATTCAACAACATGTGTGCGTCTATTCCTTTACTCAGCTAAATAGAGTACCACGAGTTCATCCTATTAACTTCAAAAAAAATTGCATCTCGTTTAAACTGCCTCTCTTCAAAAGGGCATAGCTAAAGTAAGTCGAACATTTTTGAAAAAGTTATACACTAATTTAATTAAAGAAAAAATAAAATAAAAAATGTTTTTTTTCTTTTTATTAAAATACCCGTGCACCTCAACTATTATTTATTAAAAGAATTTACTCATAAACAATTTTCCAATGAAATTTATATTACATCGCAATTTTGGAAATCAAATTTCTAAATTTTGAGTATATATGAATTTATGTAATACAATTGGATGATTTAACATTCACGCTTTACATCATCCCAGTTCATTAGAATATTCTAAATGTCACAAAATGCACACTTTTTAAAAACAGCTTTTGATCTTTTATTAAGTTGAATCTCACAAGAATTACAATAGTCATTTGGACCTAGTGTCCATATCAATTAAAAAGAGAAAAAAATGGAAAGGTAGCCCACCCGGATGTACCACGAGAAACGCACAATAACATCTCCTTAATGGTAGGGTTTTTCAATTCAAATTCGTCCCTCTCTTTAATTAAAACTCCACCAAAAACTTAGAAAAATGTTCCAACTATAGATCAACAAGAATTTCCACCTCCACAAGATATGAATTATCAACATTCAACGGCATGTGTGCGTGTATTCCTTTTCTTAGCTAACAAGAGTACAAGGAGTTCATCCTATTGACTTCTTCAAGTTTTTGCATCTCGTTTAAACTTTCTCTCTTCAACTTACAATTGTGTTCTCTTTTTATTGCAGAAGTAGCCTAGTCTTGATAGTTCTTATATTTTTTTAGATTCATGATTTTTCGTAAATTATCTTTATGTTAAAACAAATTTTGAAAATGTATAGTTCTCTTTGTCAATAGTCATGTTTGCTACGTAATCTGCTAATTAGTTCTCTTCCCTCATTATATGTCGGATAATGTGTTGCTTTAACTAAAGATTGTGTTTGATATCATAGTAGGTTCTTATTGCACACATTTTATATACATTTTTTTGTCTACTCCCACCTTTTCACATTTTTTTTTCATACGATGGAGGCTCATTTAAATTCAACTCTCTTTTGTTGTGTTTCTCTATATTATTCTATGTATTATTCTTTCTCTGTATTCAATTAAATTGAGCTCATCAGTCTATATCACTTTATTTTTACAATTTTGCGAATTCAAAATGTTCGATTCTTGATATACCGGCAAAAACGAAAGATTTTATTTTTATTAGGTTTGTGTTTCTAAATAGAGTTCAGTATGGTTGTTATTGTGCTGAAAGTATTTAAGATAAATCCATGTTTTTCCTTTTAATTGACTATTCTTGGGCACGTGTGCCTCATATTTTCTTTTTGATTTATTAAAATAATTAAATTTTTATGAAAACTTGCATGCAATGATTAATAAAGACGTTGACATGAAAAATTGATACATGGCCTTTAATCATCTCATCATTTTTTCTTAAAAACCTAATGTAAGAAGCCTATTTGGATGTTCATCGACCATCAGTTTTTTACTAAAATTAATTGCAAAATATGCACAAAGACCACAAATATTCAAAGTAATAAACCGATAAATAAAGTATATGAATTAAAAGTAAAGGGCGTAACTAAATTACGAACATTTTTAAAAATGTTATACACTAATTTAATTAAAGAAAAATTAATTTTTTTTTCTTAAATCATTTTTGAAAATGTTATACACTAATTTAATTAAAGAAAAAAATAATTATTTTTTTACTTTTTCTTAGAACACCTGTGAACATCAATTTTTATATATTAAAAGAATGCACTCAAAATATTTTTTCAAATAAAATTTATGTTACATAAAAATTATGAATTAAAATTTCTAAATTTTGAATATATATGAATTTATTTGACACAATTGGATGATTTAATATTCACACTTTACATCATTCTTGTTAGTTAGAATATTCTATATGTCACAAAATGTACACTTTTTAAAAACATATTTTGAACTTCTATTAAAATGAATCTCAGAAGAACTATAACTGTCTTGACCTAGTTCCAAGATCAATTAAAAAAGAAAAACAAATAGAAGGATAGCCCACCCGGATGTCCCACGACAAACTAACAATAACATCTCCTTATTGGTAGGGTTTTCAATTTCTAATCCGCCACTCTCTTTCAATCTAACTCCACATCACATCTGAAAATTGTTTCCACTTTAGATCAACAAAAAGTTCCATCTACTCAGGCTATGGATCATAAACATGCACGGGCAAGAGTGCGTGTATTTATTTCCTATGCTAACACGAGTACAAAGAGTTCATCCTATTGAGTTCTGCGTGTTTTTGCATCTTGTTTACACTACCGCTCTTATACTTTTTATTGTGTTCTTTTTGATGGCAGAAGTAGCATAGTCTTGATAGTTCTTCATATTTTCGTAGCCTGATGATTTTTTGTAATTGATCTTTAAGTTAAAACAAAATTTGAAAATGTGTAGTTTTCTTTGTCAATAGTCATGTTTGCTATTTATTCCGCTAATTGGTTCCCTTCCCTTGTATATGCTGGATAGTTTATTGTTTTTCATGAAGATTGTGTTTGATATCATAGTATGTCTCTTACGCCACACATTATATTTACGTTTTGTGTCCCCCCCCCCTTTATAGTTGTCTTTCATGTCGTAGAGGCTCATTAAAATTTACATTTCATTTAGAAGACGTTGACAAGGAAAATCGATACATGGCCTGACACCCCATAACTAAAAAGAACTAGAATTAGAAAGAATCTTTTTGGGATACATGAAAATCTAAAAATTTTGGTTTAAGTTGTGATTTGGTAAACTTCAAACGATCATAACTCCTAGATCAGGATAAGTTAGGTGTGCTTATAGATATGGTAGGAAAGATATTGAGATAGTCTTTCCAACGCAACCAAGTTTGCATGATTCCGAGTTCGTATGAGTGAGATATGACAATTTCATGTTGGACTATTAAAATAAAGAAAGTCTAAACCGGATTCTGGAAGGGTAATTTAGTCTTTTCCTTACGTAATTATTTTGATCCTTATTTAGAGTTTAATTGAGGTCAAATCAGAATTTTGTCAGTTTAGAAAAGAATTTGAAATCTACGCTAGGTATTGGAAAAAAGAGAAAAGAGGAGAAAGGAGAAGAAGAATCAAGAATCGTCAAGAACGATCCAGTTTGGTTGTGGATTTCACCAAAGATTCAATCCTACGAGGTATGTGAGATCATATCATGTTGGTTTCATTCACCCACGTGCCAAACATGTTTAATGCAACGATTTAATCCTAAAAGTGTTGAAAATTGATGTTCTTGGGTTGTGTTCTTTAATTCTTTTCATTCTAGAACATATATGTGATTAATGGGTTTTCGTGAGACATTTTAGCGACATAAAAGTTGCGTTAAGTTAGATTCTAGTGTACATGTCTTGAGTATCTGAATATAAGAAGGTATTGAGAAAACGAATCGATTAAAAGCGATTTAATATTAGAAAACAAGTTCAAAAATTCGTTAGACTCACCAGGGGAGGGTCTGGCGCAATTCACCCTATCTGCTCTACAGAGGCTGGGGCGGTGCACCTACAGTGCACCAAAAATGAGCCCCAATCACTTGGGGCTGGTGTGGCGCGCCAGGGATGCGCCTGAGTCATTGTTTTCCACTAGTTTCCCGTCATTCAGTCCATTTAAGTCCTTCTAAAGTGTACTAAAACTTCTATTGATTCGAACCACTCTAGATTACATCTAAACATATAGAAATTATCCAGAGACATGAGTCATAACCTTGAATCCATAAATTCAAATTCAAGAAAAGTTAAGAGCCAAATCTAGAAACTTTTTACAGTCTTTTTGAGAAGTATTTTGCAAATGCTTGTAAATTTCTTTTATGACTGAAAGTTCAAGTTAAAGAGTAAATAGTTATAGAATGAAGTGCATATCTTCAATGCGTATATGGAGACTATTTAATCCCAAAGAGTTTAAACGTTCACATTAAAACAAGAAAGGAAACCATGATTTCCAAAGTGCCTTGGAGCTAGGTTTTTCTTTATTAACAACCATCTTTATTAATCAAAATGTAATCGTTAAAAAAACAGGTAGATGCAGACCAACAACCTCTAAAAATAAAAAGCTACGAAATTTACCACGTATAAACTATCAAAGGAAATAATCTATACATTCTTAAGGAAAACAGTTTAACTGAGCTAATGAGTCACGCCAACCAATATTGTTCCTCCTTTGAATGTGGATTTGCATTACTATCTCCCGGCATGTTTGTGTTGATTGCACTCTTCTATTTTGGAATCTCATGATGTTTCTATCCCTCCATATGCAGTATACTACCATTGCAAAAGTACAACATATGATCTCAGCCATTCCATTTCTTTGCTTTGCCTTACAACAAATCCACTCCAATTCTTGATACCATGGGCCAATACTACGCGGCACCTGCAACCAGTGAAGTAAACTAGTCCACAGGCTTGAACTGTAGGAGCACGAGAAGAAAATATGGTTGAATGATTCCTCCTCTTGTGAACAGAAAACTCATTCCATAGGGACATGTATGCCAAACTTTTGATGTCATACCACAGTGGCCAATCTCTGTTGAACAGCAAGCCAAAGATGCAACCTGTGCCTTGGATGTATATGCCTATGCAAGTTAAGTTCTTCCAAGTGGCTCTTGGGAGATGGTTCTGTAAATTATAGTAAGCTTCCTTGATCTGGAACTTGCCCAGCTTTTCTAAATTCTTCAACTCCTGCACAAGTGTTCCTGGCCTAGCGTTTGCATGAAGTAACAAAGTTCTACTATCAATTATTTTCCTCAGTACCCTAGCTGCAACCTTGGGTGTTTCCAATGTCTCCAAATACCTCTGGTTTATGTAATAATAATGTATCCATTTGATCCATCAATCCTTCTTCATAGATGTAGCCTACAAGTGTTTGAGGACAGCTGCTTTGTTCCATTTTCCAAGATCAATTATATTTAGGCCCCCAGCAACACCTGGTTGACAAGCCTTCTCCCATGCTACCAGTGCTTTCTTTGATATCTCCCCCTTTAGAAAAAAGTAAATGCTTTAACAATAAAGCAAGGGCGGAAACTTTGAATTCCAAGTTGTAATACTTAGGAAATTACTTCACTTCTTTCACACTAATTCCGTGCACTAGAGTTTTATCTCTAAAAAGTTTCTTCTAATTCGTGCTTACACGTGTTTTTCAGATAACCATGCCTCCACAAAGAGCTGTATGAGGTTATTCTGCGAGGCGTAATATTGAGGAGCAAATGGTACCCAATGCACATGAAGCGACCCCAAGGACAAGTTATCAATCCTGAGTTCTGTGAGGCTATCTGAATGTGGAGAAAAGTTGTGACCAACAAAGGTGGTCAACAAAGAGGAGCTAGGCAAGAATTGACTGATACTTAGAGAATCTGAGAATTCTTGAGGATGATACCTCAAAGTTACACTGGTTCAAGCACTACTGAGAATTCAAGAGCTTTGTTGAGGAACTGAAGAAGGTATTTGTCGTTATGCACATTGACGATCCTGAGCAAGTAGAACTAGATGCATATCAACTGAAGAATATTGGTAGGACTTGGTTTAACTAGTGGAAAGAGGTTAGAGTTGAAGGGGCACCACCTAGGGATTGTTTTTAGGAGGCATTTTTTAGGCGTTTAAGGTACGAGAGTTCCTCAGACTTAAGCAGGATTCTTTGATAGTTCACGAGTATAGTCTGAGTTCACACAACTTTCTCGGTATGCTCTGGATATAATTGCTGACATGAGGAGAATGATGAGTTTATTTGTATCTGGATTGTCTCGTATGTTGAGTAAGGAAAGTAAGGCTACAATGCTAATAGGTGACATGGATATCACAAGATTGATAGTCTATGTGCAATAGGTTGCAAAAGAGAAGCTGAGGGATAGACAAGAGTTCAAGAATAAGGGGCTAAGAAAAAGAATGAGTCGGGGCAGCAGAAAAAGAATGCCACCCAGTCATCCTTCTAACAAAAATAGAAGGGCCTGCTACATCACAGCTAGTGCACCTACACCAAATAATAATAGTGAGTACAATAGTCAAGGTTTTAGATCCAAACTTGCCTATTCTTATGGTAGTATAACACAAGAGGGTAGTAAGCCTCCTACATGTGCTAAGTGTGGTAGAAATCACTCACGGACATGTCATGATGGCTCCACTAGTTGCTTTAAGTATGGACAGTGTCACGTCCCGAGCTACCCCCGAGATGCGGACACGGAACCTAGGACCACAAGTGATCCCAAGCTAACCCTGCTGGCATGATCATGAGCATACTAAAGATAATAAACTGTTGCGGAAGCTAAATCATACTTAAAATGAAAAGATGGGGAATATCCATATTCTATAACTGAGATATTTGAAAACAATGAGTTTAATACAAAAGTAATATTAACTCAATACTAAGCTGATCTAACTCTGTATGAAATAAACCTCTAAACTGGACTAGATATACCCAAGCCCCAGCTAAATCTAGCAAAAACTGAAACCAAAAGACTAAATACTGAAAAGAAATTCATGACTATTTTTCTCGGAGAATGAGGACTCACCACTGAATCTGCTGAACTGGAGATCGGAAATCGATCTATGCGTGATCTGGATGCTGAGAACCTGAACCTACATCACGAGAAGATGTAGAGCACATATGAGTCATGTACTTGAAGGTACTGAGCATGTAGGATAGAGTAAAGTTGAAATGAAGCATACCTGAACAAGCACAAAAGCAAGTATAATAAACTGGACATAATACACTGAATTTCTGAGCTAATTAAATGCAATGACCAATTTATAACATGCTGAAACTAAATACTGAATATACTGATAAATGGTCAATGCAGAGTGTCTGACTGATCTGTGGGAGCTACTAATAACCGATAATAAAACCACATGAGCCAAATGTGGAGTCTGATGTATACGCCCCATCGAGAGGACCCAATATACCCTGCCAAAGGTATAAAGACATGCTGGCGTGATCACTAAACTGATTGCCCACAGAGGGGACTTACAACCTTCTTGGCTAGTAGTTATGGGACTATTGGACACGCTAAACCCTAGTCCAACTCGGTATTATGCTTCTCCCAATGAATTATGTAAATTAACTGATTATGTTTGAGTTTCTGTAAATACTGGATAGCTCGAAACTGAACATGTAAACTGAGAATGCAACAATTAATCTGGTAATTATGCATTTATAACTGAGGCATGTATATCTAAAGTGTCTGAAATATCTGACCTAGCATGTGTAATTCAAGAACTAAAGAAATATAAAGTTAGGGTTCTGAAATTCATGTGATAATCTGAGTAATAACATGATAATCTTATTTGGAATATATATTTAATAAATTCATGAAGTTCTATCAAAGTTCTAGAAACCCTAGGTTTAATTATGACAAGAGAATCAAGAAATGACTGAAAACTAGGGACCCAATGGGTGAAAGGAACCCACTAGTGAAGTCCCACATACCTGGTGATGAAATCCACGGAAAAATACTTAAGTTTTGGGGCTGGAACTGCTGGAGCTTGTGGCGTTCTTGAACTAGGGTTCTTGAGCTTTTTCTGCTCTCTTGCTTCTAATTTTTAAAGTTATGATTTAATGATTTGACTTAGATATGTTTTAATTATGTTTCTAGGCTTAAACTGACTAAAATCTTATGATTTAGGGTCAAAACGACGTATATTAGGGTTTAAACAAAGTGGGAAAGGTCCAAAACACCCCTGGGAAAGTTGTTATGGGACCAAACGACGGCCAGGACTGACAGTCCGTCGTTTGAACGACGCTCCGTCGTTGGGTCCATTGATTGGGCCTGTTCGACAGACCTTTACTAAAATGGGAATAACGTTTTACTCGTAGGTCATATTTTAACAAGGTTGGTGGCTATGGAAAGATAAATCAATTATCTTTCTGTGGGTAGGTCATGGGACACCTAATTCATCTTTTGCTAAGAGTTATGACCATTTGAAGTTGACTCAACTGCATTTCCCCTTATCTGTCTGTAAATTTTCCACCTACGGTCAGATCTACAGACCGTTCTGGTCATCCGTAGCTCTTGTCAGAGAGTGGGTGAAGGGAGTCTTGATCAACGGTCACGGACTACGGACCGTCGTCTGACCTACGGACTGTAAGTCCGTCCGTCTTCCAAGGCTTAACCAATTTTTCTAGGCTAAAATTTTTGGGAGTTTCTGATCCTATCGATGGTTGTGCAGGACGGACCGTGGGTCAGGCTATGGTCCATCGATGGTCACGTCGATTGCACCTGTAGATTTTTTTTCCTGAAAAAACTGATTTTTGGTCTTTTTTGACTACGGGGTGTTACAGACAGAATGGGAATTTCATGCGAGAGTGTCCAAGGAACAAGTAGGGTAGTGGTAATTGGGACAATAGAGCCCTATCTTCTTTAGTTGCTACACCAAATAGAGTTACACCCAGAGGCCCTACTTCCGGTACTGGCGGAGGAACAAACCATTTATATTCTATCAATAGTCGCCAAGAGCATGGGATTCATCTGATGTTGTCACTGGTATTATCCAAGTTTTCAACTTCAATATTTATTCTCTGCTAGACCAGGAGTGAGTTTATCCTTTGTAACTCCGTATGTTTGCAATGAATTTTGATGTTATTCCTGAGAAACGTACGGAACCCTTCACTGTTTCTACACTTGTTGGTGAATCTATTCTATTAGAGAGAGTTTATTGTAATTATCCTATTTTCATCAATTACAAGAGTACCATGGCTGATTTAGTTGAGTTAGACATGGTAGATTTCGATGTAATTCTTGTTATGGACTGGATTCATGCCTTTTATGTCTCAGTTGATTTTATATCTCAAGTTGTCAAGTTTTTGTTTCCAAATGATCAAGTCTTAGAGTGGAAAAGTAGTTTAGTAGTGCCTAAGGGTCGTTAAACTTTGTACCATAAGGTGAGAAAGTTAGTTTCCAAGGGTTGATTGCGAGTTAATGAATCTAGTATTTGGATACCTCCTATTGAGCCAGTTCTAGTTGTAAGTGAGTTTCCAAAAGTTTTTCGAGATTATCTACCCGGAGTCCCTCTTAAGAGAGAAATAGACCTCGACATAGAAATTCTCCAGGATACTCGTCCTATCTCTATTATCTATATAGAATGACACCAACAAAGTTGAAAGAGTTAGATAAACAGCTTAAATACCTCCTTGTTAAAGGCTTTATTCTATCAAGTGTCTCACTTAGTGCGCTCTAGTATTGTTTGTGAGGAAGAAAGATGGTTCTCATAGGATGTGTATATATTACCGGCAGATGAACAAGTATACAATGAAGAATAAGTATCATCTTCCAAAGATTGATGATCTTTTCGATCAACTTCAGGGTGACACCTATTTTTCTAAGATAAACTTAAGATCTTACTACCATCAGTTACGAATAAGAAAATATGATATTGCAAAGACAACTTTCAAAACCCGTTACAGTCATTATGAGTTTCTGGTCATGTCCTATGGTTTGACCAATGCACCTGCAACATTCATGGACCTTATGAATAGAGTATTCAGACCTTATTTAGATATGTATCTTATCGTCTTCGTTGATGACATAGTAATCTATTTGAAGACTGAAGAACATCATGCTAGTAATCTCAAAATAGTTCTCCAAACTCTAAACTATAGAGAGTTGTATGTCAAGTTCTCTAAGTGTGAGTTTTGGCTTGAGTCTATGGCCTTCTTAGGATGTCTGGAGAGGTAATTAATGTTGATACCCCGAAAATAGAGGCAGTGTAGAATTGACCTAGACTCACATCTCCAACCGACATGAAGAGTTTCTTGGGTTTGACTTGCTATTATAAAAGCTTTGTTGAGGGATTCTAATTCATTTTGTGTCCTTTGACCAACTTAACTCATAAAACAACGAAGTTTCAATGGTCTGAACCTTGTGAGCAAAGCTTCTAGGAATTGAAATAGAGGTTGACTATTTCCCAGTTTTGAATTGCCATAAAGTATTCAGGGTTTTGTATTATGATGCATTATGATACATCTAGAATTTGTTTGGGTTGCATATTAATGCAAAATGACAATTTATAGGTTATGCCTCCAAATAGTTTAGAATTCATGAGAAGAATTACCCAAACCATGACTTAGAGTTGGCTACTGTAATTTTTTTTTGAATTTATGGCATAATTATTTATATGTTGTTCATGTAGATGGATTCACTGATCACAAAGAGTCTTTAGTCTGTGTTTACTCAAAAAGATCTTAATCTCAGAAAAAGGAGGTGGTTAGAATTACTCAAGGATTATGACATGAGTATTCTTTATTGCTAAGTGTCTTAATTGGCAACAAGTTAATGTAGAGCACCAAAGGCCCGATGGTATGACTCAAAATATAGAACATTCGAAATGGAAGAGGGAGATGATCAATATTGATTTCATCACAGGTTTACCAAGATCTCGCAGGCAACATGATTCTATTTGGGTGATTGTCAATATAATGACAAAATCAACCCATTTTTGCTGGTAAATACTACCAATTCTGCAGAAGATTATGCTATGTTGTATCTTCAAGAAGTAGGTAGAATTCATGGAGTTCTTGCATTCATTATTTAAAATAGAGGTACGCAATTTAATGCACAGTTTTGAAGTCATTCCAAAAAGACATGCGTTCAAAGGTGAACTTATATACTGCCTTTCATCCTCAGACAAACGGGCAAGCAGAGCGCACTATTTAGACCTAAGAGGATATGTTGAGGGCGTGTGTGATCGATTTCAAGGGCAATTGGGATGAACACCTATCTCACATCGAGTTCTCTTACGACCAAATTTTGTTCATCAAGCTATGGAAAAGGTGAAAGTGATTCAAGAGATGTTTAAAATGGCGCAAAGTCATTAGAAATACTACAATGATATTAGGAGAAGAAAGTTAGAATTTGAAGTAGATGATTAGGTTTACTATAAAGTTTCACCCATGAAAGGTGTTATGAGATTTGGTGAGAAGGGGAAGCTTAGTCCTTAGTATTTTGGCCCTTATAGAATATCGAAAAGGGTAGGTAACATATCTTATTAGTTGGAGCTGCCACAAGAATTAGTTGTGGTTCATCTGTTTTTTCATATCTCCATGTTGAAGAAGTTCATGGGCGATCCCTCATTGATCATACCAACTGAATATATTGGGATCAATGATAGCTTATCTTATGAGGAGATTCGAGTTCAGATTGTAGATTGCCAAGTTTGCAGGTTGAGAACAAAAAAGTAGCATCAGTCAAAGTCCATGGGAGGAACCAATTTGTTCAGGAAGCTACTTGGGAATCCGAGGAGTATATGAATAAGAGATATCCACGTCTCTTCAAATCCGAGAAATATTAGACCAATGTGCTAATTCTCTTCTTAGTACTCTTATATTTAAAAGTTAGCATGTCGTAATTGCATTTCTTGATGGGTGTTTAAGCTGAATGTTAAATGTACACCCTTAGCCTATCAAGAGTAAACTCATTCAAGAACGAATGTTCCCAACATGGATATATTGTAACACCCCTTAACTCGAAAGAACTAGAATTAGAAAGAGTCTTTTTGGGAAAGAATAAAAAACAGGAAAGATTGTTAAGTTAAGTTGTTGTTTTTGTTCAAATTCAAAGAAGTATAACTCCTATATCAGGATAAGTTAGGTGTTATTAATGATACTGTAGCAATGATCTTGGAATAATCTTTCCAATGGTGTCAAGTTTGTGCGACTCCGAGTTCGTATGAGTTAGATATGACCATTTGAAGTTGGGCTGTTCAAATAAGAAAAGTCTAAACCGATTTTGGAACGGTAATTTAGTATTTTCCTTAACTCATTATTTAAATATGTTTTTAGGAGTTTTATTGGGGTCAAATTAGAATTTGGTCTGTTTAGAAAAACTTGAAATGTACGCTACGACTTGGAGAAAAGATAAAAGAGGAGATATACGAAGAAGAATCAAGAATGGTCAAGAACGATCAAGTTTGGATGTAGATTTCGTCAAGGATTCAATCCTACGAAGTATGTGAGATCACATAGTGTTGGGTCCATTCACCCAGGAGCCAAAGTTGTTTAACTCATACATTTTTATCCTAAAAGAGGTAAAATTTGATGTTCTTTAGTTGTGTTCTTAAATTGTTTTCATTCTTAAACTTATATGTTATTGATGGGTTTTATTGAGACGTTTTAGTGATGTTATGACTTTTTTAAAGTTAGATTCTGGTGTACATGTTTTGGGTATCTGAATTGAGAAAAAGAATCGATTAAAACAAATTTAAGATTAGAAAACGAGTTAAAAATTCATCAAACTCACCTAGGGAGGGTCTGGCGCGGTGGCCCCATCTGCACCAGAGAGGCTTGGGCAGTGCATTTTCAATGCACAAAAATTGAGACCCCATCCCTTGGGGCTGGCGCGGCACGCTAGGGATGCGCCTGAATCATCTTTTTCCACCCATTTTTAATCATTCAGTTCATTTAAGTCCTTCTAAAGTGTACTAACACTTCTATTGATTATAACTACTCTAAATGACTTTTATACATATAGGAATCATCCAGAAAAATGAATCATAACCTTGAATCCATAAATTCAAATTCAAGAAAATTAAGAACCAGGTGTAGAAAGTTTTTAGATTCTTTTACAGAAGTATTGTGCAGATGCTTGTAACTTTATTTTAAGACTTAAAAGTTAAAGTTGAGTAAGGAGTAAAGAGTTAAAAGAATGAAGTTCATTTCTTCAAAGAGTATATGGGGACTATTTTATCCCAAAGAGTTTTAAAAAATTTCACATTTAAACAAGAAAGAAAACCTTGATTTCCAAAGAACCATTGAGCTAGTTTTCAGAAAAAAGTAGATGCTATCACAATTAAGCAAGAAGGAAACTTTGATTTCCAAGGTATTCTTTGAGCTAAGTTTTGAGAAATTATCTCAAATAACAAAAAGAATTATTTTGTTAAAAACATAAGACCTAGTTTCATATTTTTGAGTAGTATTGAGCATCGATATTGCGGAGAGTTGAGAAATCTCAAACCCCCAAAATCCATATAGCCACCATGGGTAGAAAATGGTCAAACTTTTTAGATGATTTCTTTAGTGTTTTTAGCATAGACTAGTGGATACACTTACTAGTTCAGGTTCTATACCCTTGGCAAGGTATAGGACGACTCAGACAGCGTGAGGTAAAACACTTTATCATCACAATAACTCTTAAGTGATGGTTGTCGGTTAAAGAAACTCCCAAAAGTATTTGTATTCTTATATTCACAAATTAAATAGTATTTTAACATGCATTTTATAGTTATATTATATCTTTGCATACATATAGAGTATCATTGTATTTCCACCATGCACAGAGTTGGCAGTCAAATTTTAAACAACTTTTCTTTATACTGCACTTGTTTTAAATTGGTTTATATTGGAATGAGTTCAGTTATGTGAAGTTGAGTTGAGCCAGGTAAATTCTTAAGTTCCTTTCAAGATTATGTCTTGTTTTAGAATTTCCCTCACATACTCTTACATTCAATGTACTGATAAAATTTTGCATGCATCTTATTATGATACAAACACAATTAACCAGGATCAGCACCAAGCGCATCGTTGATCCAGTTGAGCGTCAAAATCTTGTGGTTAGCCTCCTTACTTTCCTAAGGATTCCTTTTATTGCTAGTAGTTTTATTATCATTTTATTAGGATGTCGTGGGTCTTGTCCCTACATCCATCTCGATTCTTTTAAAGGTTTCATAGATAGTCAGTCAGATGTTAGTTCATGTGTCACTATCTCGTCATTGGCTTATGTTCATTATTTGAGTTTCCACTTTTACTAAGTAAAACGTTGATTTTAGAAATATTTTGAGTTTAGTTTTGAGAATGTTGATTTATCTCGTATTTGAATATTCTTTCTTATATTTAAATCTTCTGCTGAGTAAGTAAGTCAGGCCAAGGGTTCGATTGGAACCATCAATTGTTCTCGAGTGGTAGTCCTGCCCAGGGTGTATGCTCGAAGCGTGACATTGCCGACCACACGCTATATTAACTCAATAACATTTACAACGGGTTCTAAGAATATTCGAGCACCCCTTAAGACTATGATGAGCAGAACCTTTTTTCAAACTAATATCGTTGTTAATTACTTTCTCTAGGTTGTAAACAAACCCGGAACGTTCGGTCCAATGGTCTCTAATCATCTCATTCTTTTTTATTGAATACTTAATGTAAGAGGCCCATGAAGATGTCAATAATTAAAGTATATTTCTTCATCGACCGTGAATATTGTTACTCAAAGTAGTTGCAAAAGTTTCACAAAGAACACCGTCATTCAAAGTAATTAAGCTATAACAAAAGTTATGAATTAAAACAAAAGGGTGTCGCTAAATTATGTCAAAAAATTTTGAAAAAATTATAAAAATATTAAATTAAAGAAAAATAGAAAAAAACATTTTTATTGCTTTTTCAAAAAATACATAGGCACATCAATTGTTATATAATAAGAGAATATATATATATATATATATATATATATATATATATATATGATATTATTTCTGATCAAATTACTGTTCCTAAATTTCAAAATTTTGATTCTGTATTTATATGACTCTTTTGGATGATTTAATATTCACACTTTACATGATCGTGACAGACCATGATGAAGTCCGAACAACATCTCCTTAATTCTAGGGTTTCACATTTCGTTCTCCGCCTCTCACTTTCAGTATAACTCTAACCCACACATAAAAAACATTCCCACCTTGAATCAACAAGATATTCCACCTCGTCAAGCCATGGACCATCATCATTCAACATCAGGTGTTTATGTCTCCCACTCCTCAGCTAACAAGAGTGTGTGTTGTTCATTGATGTACCGTGGTTTCACGGTACTTTCAATGCTTTTTCCTTAAGATTGGTGTGTGTCTAGAGCATTTTTGTAGTAGTTTTAACATGTTTTTATCTTTATTTTGCAGTAAAGGTGTCCAAACCCAAAATGGAGAAGGCAACTGAGATTTAGTGCAGAGGTGACCCACAATGGATGGTCCGTCGTTCCATCAACGAACCATAGATGGTGATCGTCGACTCATAGTTCAGGCATCTGGAGAAACTCGGGGAAATCTGACCAAGTGTGGGGCTACGGAAGGATCGACGATCCGTCGATTGATCGACGGACCGTCCTGTTGAATCATCGTTAAATTCAGAGATAGTCCCAGTACCCGAAGTTAAAGAAAGTCTAAGTATGGAACGATAGAAGGCATCGAAGAACAGTAGACGCATTGACGGACCATGATGTTGGTCCATTGATTGATTCAGAGAAGATGCCAGCTGAAGGATGAAAAAAAGTCTGGACTGACAGAGGTAGTCGACGATCCGTCGCTTCATCGACGGACCGTCTGTGGGGGTCGTCGATTACAGCCGCATTTTTGGACAACTTTCCTTATTTTATTTCCTTTTAAGTTAGGACAATATTTTCTATAAATAGGGTGTAAAACATCGTTTTTGGGGTTGGATTCTATTACTATTGTTCTTAGTTTTGTTTTTGGAGATTGGGTTTTGCAACTTTAGCATTAATTCAAATTTCCGGATTTGGTTTTCAAGTGATTTCTGGTTGTTTCAAATTGAATTTCTAGATTTTCTTCGAATTTTCAAAGTAAGTCATGATTTATTGTTTATCAACTATGAATTGTGTTCTTCTATGCATGGGTAACTCAATCCACTACTAGGGTTGTGGGAACCATGGGTGATTAACAAAGTAAACCTAGCTTAATAACAATTCTCAATTAGGTTATTGCATGTATTGATAATTATTTTGCTTAGACGTCTTTTTAACGAGTGCACGCGTTTGAACTCGCCTTATTGCTACTTGACGGACCAAGGAGGTAGTTAATAGGAAAATAATTATCAACATATATTTAGTGTGATACTATCTAATAGGCTAGTCTCGATTGGTGCGAAGTAATAACTAAGTCATACATCGAATATGATGCTTAATATGAAGTAAAGGTAAGGGTTAGTAGCTTAGACACACGTAACCGGACAAAGGTACGAGGTTAAATTCTCTAAATACCGGACCAAGGATTAAGAGATACCTAACTTATCATCTTGAATGCAAAACACTAGGGAAGAATTGTTATAGCTAGGAATACGACGTTATGAACCTATGGGGAACACTTACACCCTAGTTTCTTTCACAACTTTATAAACACCAAAAGATATACTACTGTGACTGGTTTTACTTAGAGATACTAAAAGTCTTTTGTTTCACAAAAAAACCCCTTTTATTTACCTGTTTTCATAATGAACTTGACTAAATAGAAGTAATGGTACATTGAAGTTAAGTCTAAACCATTTTCCTCGTAGGATCGACCCCAACCTAAAAGTTGGGTTCTTTACTTGATACGACCGCTTATACCGTTTTAGGTAGGTGTAATTTTAGCATATCATTCAACCAATTGACTTTTGTACATTTGTTTACTCATTTAAATCACCTCTTTTCATCCTGAAAATTTGTTATTTTGTATAGTGGGTTCCGCATCTTTTGCATTACTCTTTGAATCTTCCATCTAGAAGGATACCCCATGTGTATGTTCATGCTCACCTTTGTTTTCTTCCACTTCCTTTTCTGCCATATTATTCCATTGCTTTTGTTTCTATGGATGGTGCTTGATCAGAGTGTAGGGTAGCTCCACTCAACTTCCGTAATCTAGTGGTGAAGACTCTTTCCAGGTGTTAGCACTCCCATATGACCTCAGATACTTATTTATGCCGAGTCCTTTTTGGCTTCCATAAGTAGCCTCATGATGTTTTGTTAATGATGTACATATGAAAATTTGTGTTGTGTCCTTCTCATTCCCATTATCTGCAAGTTGGTGATACTCTTAAATATGAACAATTCAAGTTATAATTGTGTTAATCCTTCTCCTCGTAGTATCCATGTTGTTGAAATTCAAAACTGTACTTTTTATATAATCTGCCAATGGGTTCCCTTCCCTCATCATATACTGTACAATGTATTGTTTTTATGTAAGATTGTGTTTGATCTTATGGCACAAACTTAACATAAGTTTTTTATTTTTCCTCCCCTTTTCACATTTTTCTCTCATGCAAAAGAGGCTCATCTAAATTTATGTGTCTTTTGTTATATTTCTCTCTCTCTCTATATATATATATATTTATATATATATATATGCATTGAATTTACTCTTCTGTCTCTTTTTCTCTTGTTTTACAGTTTTGAGAATTCAAACATTTTGATTCATGATTTTTCGGCACAAATAGATCATTATTTAGGTTACTGTTTGTAAATAGAGTCTAGTCAAGTTGTTATTGTGAAGAATGTCTTTCTGATACAATATCTATGTTTGTGCATCTTTGTTGACTAGTCTCTTAACACTTTCATTGCACCTGTATCCCATTTAAATTTTTTAGATTCATTTGAATGATTCAATTTTTATGAAAACATGCATGCAATGATTAATGGAAATGTTAGCAAGTAAAATCGAAACATGGCCAGTAATGAACTTTCTTTTTTCCTGAAAACCAAATGTAAGAGGCACATTGGGATGTCCCTAATTAAATTAATTTTCTTTATAGACCCTAAATGTTTTTACTTAATCAAATTACAAAATTTACACAAAGAACATTGACATTCAAAGTAATAAAGATATAACAACGGTATAGCTAAAGTTGGTGGATTAATTTCAAAAAAGTTAAACAATAATTAAATTTAAAGAAAAACATTTTTATTGCGTTTTTTGAAAATATCTTTTCACGAAAAATCTCATATAATAAGAGAATGTACTCATAATATTTTTTTCTAATCTAATTTATGATACATAAATACTTCTATGTTTTGAGTGTGAATTCATGTGACACATTTGGATTATTTAATATTCACATTACATCATCCTGTCCCGTTTGAAGATTCTAATATATCATAAAATGCGAACTTTTTTAAAAACAACTTTTGGGGTTTTATTAAAATGAATCTCAAAAGCATTAGAATATTCATCTTGCTTATGTCACGGATAAATTAACAAACAAAACAAATAAAAGGGTAGCTCATCCGGATTGCCCCCGAAAAACTCCCAATACAATCTCCTTAAAGCTAGGGTTTCCCATTTCCTAATCAGCCTCTCTGTACAGTCTAACTCTACCCTCAACCTGAAAAAATGTTACCACTATGGATCAATAATAAGTTCCACTCCCTTAAGCCATGGATCATCAATATTCAAGATAATATGTTCGTGTCTTCCTATCCTCACCTAAGAAGTCTAAGTATAGTTCATTCTATTGATATTTGTATGTTTTTTCTTCTCACTTAATGTCATCTCTTAATCTTGCAGTTGTGTACTCTTTTATGGTGTGTTTTGACTATTTTGCATTTAATTTTTGTTCATGTCTTCTGGAAGGATACCCCATGTCTTGGTTTATGCTAGTATTTGTTCTCTTCCTCTTCCTTTCGTCCAATCTGATTCCCCTACTTTTGTTTGAGCAGATTGTCCTAGATTGGAGTGCATTGTAGCTCCAATCCACCTCCTCAAACTAGTAGTGAAGGCTTCTTCAAGGTTTAAGAGCTCACATATGATCCCAGATCCTCTCTTTTATCAAGTTCTTTTTGGGTGACATAAGTAGCCTGAGCTAGATAGTTCTTCACATTTTGTTACTGTCTTGATAATTTATAGATGACACACACACACATATATATATATATATATATAATTGTGTTGTGGCTTTGCCATTCCCATTATCTCCTAACGGGTGCTACTCTCAAATATGAAAACACTATTTTGTCATTGTTTATGATCCTCACCCTATAGTATCTATGTTGTTGAAATTTTAAATAGTGTAGTTTTCTTTGTCAAAATTCATGTTTGTTACCTAGTCTGCTATTTTTGTGCTTTCCCTCATTTATGTTTGATAATGTATTATTTTTTTTGTACATTGTGTTTGATCTTATCTAATATGTCTCTCATGACACACATTTTACATAAGTTTTTTTTTTCTTTCCCTTTTTACATTTTTCTTTCATGTAAAAGAGTCTCATCTCAATTCACTTTCTTTGTTTTTTTCTCTCTATACCATTGTATATATAATTCTTTCTATGCAAGAAATTTATTCGAACAAACATTCTCTCTGTTTTAAAAGTTTTGAGAATTCAAAAGTTTTGAGCTTAGATTTCTTGCAAAAAATTATTTTCTTTAAGTATAGAGTTCAGTCTGGTTGTTATTTTGAATGATGTCTTTAAGATACATCTATGTTTGTGCATTTTTATTGAGTAGTCTCCGGGCACAAACGTTGCACATCTATCCAATTTAGTTTATTTAGATTCATTAGAATGATCAAAATATTATGAAAACATGCAAGTAATGTTAACAAATACGTTGGCAAATAGAACTGATAAATGACCTCTAATCATCTAATTTTTTTTCTTAAAACCTAATGTAAGTGTCCCATTAGGTTGTCCCTAATTCAAGTATATTTCTTAATCGACCATCAACTTTATCAATCATTGTAATTTAAAAAATTGCACAGAGGACACAAACATTGAAAGTTATGAAGCTATGACTAAATTTTATAGCTTTAAACAAAAGGGTGTAGGTAAAGTAGGTCGAACAGTTTCGAAAAAGTTAAAGTCTTATCAAATTAAAGAAAAACAATAAATATTTTTTTTTCTTTTTCCAATATTACCCATGAACCTCAATTCTTATGTAATAAGAGATTGTGCTCATACTATTTTTCTAACTAATCTAAGTAATATCAAAATTATGAAATATAAATTTCTAAATTTTGACTACGAATTTATGTTACACGGTTGGATTATTGCAATACTCATACGAGCCTAATGCCAGATCAATTACAAAAGCAAACAAATAAAAAGGTAGCCCATTTCCTAACCTACCCCCCTCTCTCTCAGTCTACTCCACCCCACACTTGGAAAATTGTCCCAATTTGGATCAACAAGAAGTTCCACCACCTCAAGCTATGGATCGTCAACATTCGAGATCATGTGTATGTGTTTTCTTATTCTTAACTAACAAGAGTAACTGTAGTTCATCCTATTAACTTTATTATGTTTTTTCTTCTCGTTTAAATTACCTCTCTTTATCTAGAAGTTGCATTTTATTCTATGGTCATTTTTGCCTCTTTTGAAATGCTTTTTGGATCTTGTCTTCTAAAAGATACGTCATGTATAGGTTCTTGCTCACCTTTTTTGTGTTCCTCTTCCTTCCACCCATCTGAAACCCCTAATTTTAGTTCAGTAAATGGTGCTTGATCAAAGTGCATGAGTAGCTTCAGTCCACCTCCTTAAACTAGTGGTGATGGTTCCTTTCAGGTTTGAACACTCCCATATGACTCCGTATCACCCCTTTGCACTGTCCTTTTT
>JABWTJ010000437.1:708843-724918 GCA_016801875.1 Solanum sitiens | reverse complement strand
ACATGTAGAATTAGGGGATCGGAGTGTCACGTTCCGACACATAGTATTAGGGGATCGGGTGTCACGAACCGACACGTAGAATTAGGGGATCGGAGTGTCACGTTCCGACACATAGTATTAGGGGATCGGAGTGTCACGTACCGACACATAGTAGTAGGGGATCGGAGTGTCACGTACCGACACAAGAGGAAGAAAGATAATGAATCTTGAGAGATGTTAATATACTCAATGTAATGAACCTAATTCCCAAATGAGTGTGGTATTGAGGCTTGAGTCCTCATGGATGAACTTGGTAGTACTTATTGATGATTATAGTACTTGTTGCTACATGTTGAGTATTGTAGTTGATTTATGATATGAACTGATATATACTGTTTTCTATTTTGAGTTGGCCGATGATACCTACTCAGTACTTGTGTTTTGTACTGACCCCCTACTTGTTGTTTCTTTCTTTGTTATTTGGGGAATGCAGCAAACGTACCGTCGTCTTCAACTCAACAGCAATTCTAGCCAGTCTTCACTACACCGGATTTCAGGGTGAGCTAATGCTTCTAGCTTGGACTGGATCTTCTCTTCAAGTCTTGATGCCTTGAACTTCCGGCATGGACTAGCCTTTTATTTATTTTAGCTTCTTAGATACTTTTAGATTAGTAACTTGAGGATAGATGTTCTTGTGATGATGACTTCCAGATTTTGGGGATAATGAGTTATAAATTTTAGAAGTTATTTAATTGATTTCGTTAATGAGTTTTAAGTCTTCCGCTTTGTATTTTTGTTCAATATGTTGGGGTTTTAGATTGGTTGGTTCGCTCACATAGTAGGATAAGTGTGGGTGCCACTCGTGGCTCGATTTTGGGTCGTGACAATTATCCAACATATAAGAAAGGAAGGGAACCATTTAGTAGACTCGTTGCAAACATGAATATCGACAAAGAAATCTACACATTTTCAAATTTTATTTTAACATAAAGATCATTACAAAAAATAATGACGCTCAGAAAATGTGAGAAGCTATCAAGACTAGGCTACATCAGCCATATGAAGAGAATGCAATTCAAATTTGAAGAGAGACAGTATAAACGAGATACAAAAACTTGTAGAAGTCAATAGGATGAATTCCATGTACTCTTGTTAGCTGAGAAAATGATTACACCCACAGGAGTCCTTGAATGTTTATGATTCATAGCACGAAGAGGTAAAACTTCTTATTTTTCCGAACTGGGAACATTTTTTAGGTGTGGGGGTAGAGTTAGAGTGCAAGAGAGAGGCGGATTAGAAATGGGAAACCCTACTATTAATTAAGGAGATGGTATTGAGAGTTCGTCGCGGGACATCCTTGAAGGATACCCTTATATTTGTTTTCTTTTTTTAATTGATCTTGGAACTAGGTCAAGACATTTATAGTTCTTCTGAGATTCATTTTAATAGAAGTTCAAAATATGTTTTTAAAAAGTGTACATTTCATGACATATAGAATATTCTAACTAACCAGAATGATGTAAACTGTGAATATTAAACCATCCAATTGTGTCAAATAAATTCATATATATTCAAATTTTAGAAATTTCAATTCATCATTTTTATGTAAAATAAATTTTATTTGAAAAAATATTTTGAGTTAATTCTTTTAATATATAAAAATTGATCTTCACGGGTGTTCTAAGAAAAAGTAAAAAAATAATTATTTTTTTCTTTAATTAAATTAGTGTATATCATTTTCAAAAATTGTTTAAGAAAAAAAATAATTATTTTTTCTTTGATTAAATTAGTGTACAACATTTTAAAAAATGTTCGATCTAATTTAGCAACGCCCTTTACTTTTAATTCATATACTTTATTTGTCGGTTTATTACTTTGACTATTTTTGGTCTTTGTGTATATTTTGCAATTAATATTAGTAAAAAACTGACGGTCGATGAACATCCCAATAGGCTTCTTACATTAGGTTTTTAAGGAAAAATGATGAGATAATTAAAGGTCATGTATCAACATTTCATGTCAACGTCTTTATTAATCATTACATGCAAGTTTTCATAAAAATTTAATGATTTTAATAAATCAAAAAGAAAATATGAGACATGCCCATGGATAGTCAATTAAAAGGAAAAACATGGATTTAACTTCAAAACTTTCAGCACAATAACAACCATACAGAACTCTACTTATAAATACAAACCTAATAAAAATAAAACCTTTTGGTTTTGCCGGTATATCAAGAATCGAACACTTTGAATTCTCAAAATTATAATAATAAAGTGATAGAGACTGATGAGCTCAATTAAATTGAATGCATAGAAAGAATTATACATAGAATAATATAGAGAAACACAACAAAAGAGAGTTGAATTTAAATGAGCCTCCATCGTATGAGAAAAAAATGTAAAAAGATGGGTGTAGACAAAAAAACGTATATAAAATGTATTCAATAAAAACCAACTATGATATCAAACACAATCTTTAGTTAAAACAACACATTATCCGGCATATAATGAGGGAAGCGAACTAATTAGCAGATTACGTAGCAAACATGGCTATTGACAAAGAGAACTAGACATTTTCAAGTTTTTCTTTAACATAAAGATAATTTACGAAAAATCATGAGGCTACAAAAATTTAAGAACTATCAAGACTAGGCTACTTCAACAATAAAAAGAGAACACAATTGTAAGTTGAAGAGAGGAAGTTTAAACGAGATGCAAAAACTTGAAGAAGTCAATAGGATGAACTCCTTGTACTCTTGTTAGCAAAGAAAAGGAATACACGCACACATGCCGTTGAATGTTGATTATTCATATCTTGAGGAGGTGCAAATTCTTGTTGATCTATAGTGGGAACATTTTTCAAGTTTGTGGTGGAGTTTTAATGAAAGAGAGAGACGGATTTGAAATGAAAAATCCTACCATTAAGGAGATGTTATTGTGCGTTTCTCGTGGTACATCCGGTGGGCTACCTTTCCATTTGTTTTCTCTTTTTAATTGATATGGACACTAGGTCCAAATGACTAATGTAATTCTTGTGAGATTCAACTTAATAAAAGATCAAAAGTTGTTTTTAAAAAGTGTGCATTTTGTGATATTTAGAATATTCTAATGAACTGGGATGATGTAAAGCATGAATGTTAAATCATCCAATTGTATTACATAAATTCATATATACTTAAAATTTAGAAATTTGAATTCCAAAATTGCGATGTAATATAAATTTCATTGGAAAATTTCTTATGAGTAAATTCTTTTAATAAATAATAGTTGAGTTGCACGGGTATTTTAATAAAAAGAAAAAAAAACCTTTTTTTTATTTTATTTTTTCTTTAATTAAATTAGTGTATAACTTTTTCAAAAAAATTCTACTATGCTCTTTTGAAGAGAGGCAGTTTAAACGAGATGCAAAAAATTTCTGAAGATAATAGGATGAACTCGTGGTACTCTATTTAGCTGAGTAAACGAATAGACACACACATGTCGTTGAATGTTCATGATTCCTAGCATGAGGAGGTGGAACTTCTTGTTGATCTAAAGTCGGAAAAATTTTCAGGTATTGGGTGGAGTTATAATGAAAGGCTGAGGTGGATTTGAAATGGGAAACCCTACCATTAAGGAGATGTGATTAGGTGTTTGTCGCGGGACATCCGTATGTAATACACTTCTATTTTTTTTCCTTTTTTGTTGATATGGGCGTTAGATCCACATGACTATTGTAATTCTTTTGAGATTCAATTTAGTAAAAGTTCTTTTAAAAAGTTTGTATTTTTTGACATATTAGAATATTCTGACCATGATGCTCTACCATGATGAAGAAAATATTTTAATTAGGAACATCTCAATAGGCTTCTCACATTAGGTTTTTAAGAAAAAGGGAGGAGATGATTAAAGGCCATGTATCAATTTAACTTGCCAACTATTTTATTAATCATTACATGAAATTTTTCATACAAATTTATTCATTTATATAAATGTAAATTTTTTATGATTGCAACACACGTGCCCATAGACTAGTCAAAGAAAACGCACAAACATGGATTTATCGTAAAGACAATAGTACAATAACGACTATACTGAACTCTATACAAACACGAACAAAATAAAAAAAATGTTTTGTTTTGGCTGGTAAATCTAGAATCGAACGTTTTAAATTCTCAAAATTTTAAAAATAAAGTAATAGAGACTAATGAGTTCAAATAAATGGAATGCATAGTAAGAATTATATAATAGAATGAAATAGACAAATACAATAAAAGAAATGTGAATCTAAATGAGCCTCTATCACATGAGAGAAAAATGTGAAGGAGGGGGGGGCATAACGTACAACAAATGTGTGCCATAAGATACATTGTAAAAGATATCAAACACAACATTCAACAGAAACAATACATTATCCAACATATAAGAAGGGAACGGAACCATTTATTTGACTCGTTGTAAACATGAATATCGACAAAGGAATCTACACATTTTCAAATTTCATTTTAACATAAAGATCATTACACAAAATTATGAGGCTAAGAAAATGTGAGAAGCTATCAAGACTAGGCTACATCAGCCATATAAAGAGAATGCATTTCAAAGTTGAAGAGAGACAGTTTAGACGAGATACAAAAACTTGTAGAAGTCAATAGGATGAATTCCATGTACTCTTGTTAGCTGAGGAAACAATTACACGCACAGGTGACCTTGAATGTTTATGATTCATAGCATGAAGAGGTAAAACTTGTTGTCGATCTGAACTAAGAACATTTTTTAGTTGTGGGGTAGAGTTAGAGTGCAAGAGAGAGGCGGATTAGAAATGGGAAACCCTACTATTAATTAAGGAGATGTTATTGTGAGTTCATCGCGGGACATCCTAGTAGGCTACCCTTATATTTGTTTTCTTTTTTAAATTGATCTAGGTGTTAGGATCACATGACTATTGTAATTCTTTTGAGATTCCTTTTATAACAGACCAATTTCTTTTTAACAAAAGTATGCATTTTTGTCATATATTCAAATTTTCTAACTGGCCAGGATGATGTAAAGTGTGAATATGAAATCATCCAACTTTGTCATATTCATATATACTCAAAAATTAGAAATTTGAAGTCCGAAATTTTTATGTAACATAAATTTGATTGGAAAAAACTATTATGAGTATAGTCTTTTATTATATATGAATTTACGTGCATGGGTATTTTCTGAAAAAGCAAAAAAAAAATATTTTGTTTTACTTTAGTTAAATTAGTGTATAACTTTTTCAAAAATACTCGACATACTTTAGCTATTCCCTTTAGTTTCAATTCGTCTAATTTACTGATCACTTTATTACTTTGAATCTATGTGTTCTTTGTGTACATTTTGAAATTTTCTTTGTGTAAGAAAACTGAAGGTCGATAAAGAAATAAATTTAAATTAGGGACATCCCAATAGGCCTCTTACATTAAAATTTAAGAAAAATGATGAGATGATTGAAGACCCCGTATCAATTTTAATTGCCAACATCTTTATTAATCATTACATGTAAGTTTTTAGAAAAATTTAATCAAATGAATCTAATAAAATGTGGGACAAACACAAATTCCTAGAGACTATTCAACTAAAAGGTACAAACATGGATTTATCTTAAAGATATTCGTCACAATAACAACCAAGTTGAATTCTATTTACAAACACTAACCTAATGAAATTAAACCTTTCGATTTTGCCGATAAATAAAGAATCAAACATTTTTAATTCTAAAAATTATAACAATAAGTAATAGAGACCGATGAGTTCGAATAAATTGAATGTATTGAAATAATTATGTATATAATGATGGAGAGAAACTCAATAAAAGTAACGTGAATTAAATGAGTCTCAACCGCATGAGAGTAATAAGTGAAAAGATCAAAAACTAAAATCGTACACAAATTATGTTCCATAAGAGACATACTAGAAGATATCAAACACAATCTTTAGAAAAAACAATGCATTATCCAACATATAATGAGGAAGGAAACCAATTAGCAGACTATGTAGCAAACATGGCTAGTGACAAAGTCTACACATTTTCAAATTTAACAACATGGATACTAAAGAGAGAAGGACTAAAAACAAAGATAAATTAAATTGTTCATATTTGAGTGTCACCAACTTGGAGATAATTTGAATGCGAATGTCACAACAAAACTTTTATATATACATCATTTACAAAACATCATGAGAATAAGAACTGTGCAAAAGGAATGATACAAAGTCATATGGGAGTGCTTAAACCTGGAAGGAGCCTTCACCACTAGTTTGAGGAAGCAGACTGAAGCTACCCATGCACTTCGATCAAGCACCATTTACTGAAATATAATTAGGGGGTTCAGATGGGAGGAAAGGAAGAGGAACACAAAAAATGCAAGCAAGAACCTATACAAGATGTATCATTTCAGAAGACAAGATCCAAAAAGCATTTCAAAAGAGGCAAAAATGACCATAGAATAAAACACAACTTCTAGAAAAATACAGGTAATTAAAACGACAAGAAAAATAATAATAAAGTTAATAGGATGAACTACACTTACTCTTGTAAGATAAGAAACGGAATAAATATACGCATAATATTGAATGTTGACGATCCATAGATTGAGGTGGTCGAACATCTTGTTGATCCAATTGGGACAATTTTTCAGGTGTGGGTTTGAGTAGACTGAGAGGAGAGGGGTTAATGTTAGGAAATAGGCTACCTTTTTATGTGTTTTCTTTTGTAATTGATCTGGGCATTAGACTCATATGCGAATTGTAATAATCAAACCGTGATAACATAAATTCATAGTCAAAATTTAGAAATTTATATTTCATAATTTCGATATAACTTAAATTGGTTAGAATAACAGTATGGGCACTTTCTGTTATTACATAAGAATGGAGGTGCATGGGTATTATTGTATTTCTTCAATTTAATAAGTCTATAACTTTTTCGAAACTGTTCAGCCTAATTTACCTACACCCTTTTGTTTTAAGCCATAAAGTTTAGCCATAGCTTTATAACTTGAGTGTCGGTGTCCTTTGTGACATATTTTAATTACATTGATTAGTAAAGTTGACGGTTGATGAACAAAAATACTTGAAGTATGGACAACTCAATGGGATACTTACATTAGTTTTTTGTCAAAAAATAATTAGATGATAAGAGGTCATGCATCAGTTCTACTTGCCAACGTATTTATTAATATTACTTGAATGTTTTCATAATATTTTGGTCATTCTAAATGAAATGTGAATTTAAATGAGCCTCTACGACATGAAAGAAAACTGTAAAGGAGGGGGGGGGGACACAAAACGTACGTACAATGTGTGGTGTAAGAGACATACTATGATATCAAACACAATCTTCAAGAAAAACAATACGCAATCCAGCATATACAAGGGAAGGGAACCAATTAGCAGACTAAATAGAAAACATGGCTATTGTCAAAGAAAACTACACATTTTCAAATTCTGTTTTAACATAAAGATCAATTACAAAAAATCATCAGGCTACAAAAATGTGAAGAACTATCAAGACTATGCTACTTCTGCCATAAAAAGAACACAATAAAAAGTTTAAGAGCGGCATTGTAAATGAGATGCAAAAACACGCAGAAGTCAATAAGATGAACACGTTGTACTCGTGTTAGCTGAGGAAAGAAATACATGCACTCATGCCCTTGCATGTTCATGATCCATAGCCTGAGTAGGTGGAACTTTTTGTTGATCTAAAGTGGTAACATATATCATATGTGAGGTGGAGTTAGATTGAAAGAGAGTGGCGGATTAGAAATGAAAAACCCTACCATTAAGGAGATGTTATTGTTAGTTTGTCGTGGGACATCCGGGTGGGCTATCCTTGTATTTGTTTTCTTTTTTTAATTGATCTTGGAACTAGGCCAAGACTATTATAGTTCTTCTGAGATTGATTTTAATAGAAGTTCAAAATATGGTTTTAAAAAGTGTAAATTTTGTGACATATAGAATATTCTAACTAACTAGAATGATGTAAAGTGTGAATATTAAACCATCCAATTGTGTCAAATAAATTTATATATATTCAAAATTTAGAAATTTTGATTCATAAATTTTTATGTAACATAAATTTCATTTGAAAAAAAATATTTTGAGTGCATTCTTTTAATAAATAAAAATTGATGTTCACGGGTTTCTTAAGAAAAAAGTAAAAAATAAATTATTTTTTTCATTAATTTAATTAGTGTTTAAAATTTTCAAAAATATATTACGAAAAAGTAAAAAAATAATTATTTTTTCTTTAATTAAATTACTGTATAACATTTTCAAAAATGTTCGATCTAATTTAGCTACGCCCTTTACTTTTAATTCATATACTTTATTTATCGGTTTATTATTTTGACTATTTGAGGTCTTTGTGTATATTTTGCAATTAATTGTAGTAATAAATTAAAGGTCGATGAACATCTCAATAGGCTTCTTACATTAGGTTTTTAAGAAAAAATGATGAGATGATTAAAGACGTTGTATCAATTTTTCATGTCAACGTCTTTATTAATCATTACATGCAAGTTTTCATAAAAAATTAATCATTTTAATAAATCAAGAAAAAAAATGAAAAACACGTGCCAAAGGATAGTCAATTAAAAGGAAAAACATGGATTTATCTTAAAGACTTTCAGCAAAATAACAACTATACTGAACTCTATTTAGAAACACAAACCTAATGAAATAAAACCTTTTGTTTTTGCCGGTATATAAAGAATCGAACATTTTAAATTCTCAAAATTGTTAAAATAAAGTGATAGAGACTGATTAACTCAATTAAATTGAATGCATAGAAAGAATTATACATAGAATAATATAGAGAAACACAACAAAAGAGAGTTGAATTTAAATGAGCCTCCACCGTATGAGAAAAAAATGTGAAAATGTGGCGGTAGACAAAAAAAACGTATATGAAATGTGTGCAATTAAAACTTAGTATGATATGAAACACAATCTTCAGTTAAAACAACACATTATCCGTCATATAATGAGGGAAGGGAACCAATTAGCAGATTACATAGCAAACATGGATAGTGACAAAGAAAACTTGACATTTTCAAATTTCGTTTTAACATAAAGATCATTTACGAAAAATCATGAGGCTACAGAAATTTAAGAGCTATCAAGACTAGGCTACTTCCGCAATAAAAAGAGAACACGATTGTAAGTTGAAGAGAGGATGTTTAAACGAGATGCAAAAACTTGAAATAGTCAATAGGATGAACTCCTTGTACTCTTTTTAGCTAAGAAAAGGAATGCACACACACATGCCGTTGAATGTTGATGATTAATATCTTGAGGAGGTGGTAATTCTTGTTGATCTATTGTGGGAACATTTTTCATGTTTTGGATGGAGTTTTAATGAAAGAGAGAGGTGGATTTGAAATGGGAAACCCTACCATTAAGGAGATGTTATTGTACGTTTCTCGTGGTACATCCGGGTGGGCTACCTTCCATTTGTTTTCTCTTTTTAGTTGATATGGACAATAGGTCCGAATTGACTGTTGTAATTCTTGTGAGATTCAACTTAATAAAAGATCAAAAGCTGTTTTTAAAAAGTGTGCATTTTGTGACATTTAGAATTTTCTAATGAACTGGGATGATGTAAAGCGTGAATTTTAAATCATCTAATTGTATTACATAAATTCATATATACTCAAAATTTAGAAATTTGAATTCCAAAATTGCGATGTAATATAAATTTCGTTGGAAAAAATGTTATGAGTTAATTCTTTTAATAAATAATAGTTGAGGTGCACAAATATTTTAATACAAAAAAAAAACTTTTTTATTTTGATTTTTCTTTAATTAAATTAGTGTATAAATTTTTCAAAAATGTTCAACCAACTTTAGCTATGCCCTTTTGAAGAGAGGCAGTTTAGACGAGTGCAAAAATTTTCTGAAGTTAATAGGATGAACTCGTGGTATTCTTTTTAGCTGAGTAAAGGTATAGACGCACACATGTCGTTGAATCTTCATGATTCCTAGCATGAGTAGGTGGAACATCTTGTTGATCAAAAGTCGGAATATTTTTCAGTTGTTGGGTGGAGTTATAATGCAAGGCAGAGGTGGATTTAAAATGCGAAACCCTACCATTAAGGAGATGTGATTAGGCGTTTGTCGCGGGACATCCGTATGGGATATATTTATATTATTTTTTGTTGTTGTTGATATGGGCGCTAGGTCCAGATGACTGTTGTAATTCTTTTGAGATTCAATTGAGTAAAAGTTCTTTTTAAAAATTTGCATTTTGTGACATATTAGAATATTCTGACCATGATTCTCAACCATGATGAATAAAATATTTAAATTAGGAACGTCTCAATAGGCTTCTCACATTAGGTTTTTAAGAAAAAGGGATGAGACGACTAAACGCCGTATATCAATTTAACTTGCCAACTTTTTTATCAATCATTACATGCAAGTTTTCATAAAAATTTAATCATTTTTATAAATGTAAAAAAAATTATGAGAAACATGTGAAACACATGTGCCCATAGACTAGTCAATGAAAACACACAAAGATGGATTTATCTTGAGACATTCAGCATAATAACGACAATACTAAACTCTATACAAACACTAACAAAATAAAATAAAAAAACATTTTGTTTTGGCCAGTGAATCCAGAATCGACCGTTTTGAATTCTCAAGATTTTAAAAATAAAGTAATAAAGACTAATGAGTTCGAATAAATGGAATGCATAGAAAGAATTATATAATAAAATGATATAGACAAATACAACAAATGAAACGTGAATCTAAATGAGCCTCTATCACATGAGAGAAATATGTGAAGGGAGGGGGGCAGAAAGCGTACAACAAAATGTGTGCCAGAAGATACATTGTAAAAGGTATCAAACACAATATTCAAGAGAAACAATACATTATCAAACATATAAGGGAGAAGGGAACCATTTAGTAGACTCGTAGCAAACATGATTATCGACAAAGGAAACCACAAATTTTCAAATTTAATTTTAACATAAAGATCATTACAAAAAATTATGGGACTAAGAAAGTGTGAGGAGCTATCAAGACTAGGCTACATCAGCTATCTGAAGAGAATGAAATTGAAAGTTGAAGAGAGACAGTTTAAACGAGATACAAAAACTTGTAGAAGTCAATAAAAAGTCTTTAACGTGAATTTATCTTAAACAAATTCAGCACAATAACAACAATATTGAACTCTATACAACACTAACTAAATTTAAAAAAAGTTTTGTTTTTGCTGGTAAATCTAGAATAGAATGTTTTGAATTCTCAAAATTGTAAAAATAAAGTAATAGAGACTAATGAGTTCGAATAAATGGAATGCATACAAAGAATTATATAATAGAATGATATAGATAAATACAACAAAAGAAACGTGAATCTAAATTGCCTCAATCACATGAGAGAAAATTATGAAAACGGAGGGGGGGGTGGGGAAACCGTACAGAAAACTTGTGCCAGAATATACATTGTAGAAGATATTCAACACAATCTTCAAGAGAAACAATACATTATCCAACATATAAGGAGGGAAAAGAACCATTTAGTAGACTTGTAGCAAACATGAATACCAACAAAGGAAACTACACATTTTCAAATTTCGTTTTAACATAAAGATCATTTACAAAAAATTATGAGACTAAAAAAAAGGGAAGACCTATCAAGACTAGGCTACATCAGCCATCTGAAGAGAATGCAATAGAAAATTGAAGAGAGGCAGTTTAAACGAGATACAAAAGATTGTAGAAGTCAATAGGATGAATTCCATGCACTCTTTTAGCTGAGAAAAGGATTTCACGCACACGTGACCTTTAATATTTATGATCCATAGCTTGTGGAGGTAAAACTTCTTGTTGATCCGAATTGGGAACATTTTTTAGGTGTGGGTGGAGTTAGACTTCAAGAGAGAGGTGGATTATAAATGGGAAACACTACTATTAATTAAAATGTTATTGAGAGTTTGCCGCAGGACATCCTGGTATGCTACCCTTATATTTGTTTTATTCTTTTAATTGATCTAGGTACTAGGACCACATGACTGTCGTAATTCTTTTGAGATTCATTTCGATAAAAGTCCAAAAGTTTTTTAAAAAACGTATGCATTTTGTAATATATTAGAATTTTCTAACGGGCCAGGATGATGTAAAATCATCCAACTTTTTCATATTCATATATATTCAAAATTTACAAATTAGAATTCCAAAATTTTTATGTAACATAAATTTGATTGGAAAAAAGTATTATGAGTACATTCTTTTATTATATATGAATTGACGTGCACATTTCTGAAAAAGCAAAAAAATATTTTTTTTCCTTTAATTAAATTAGTGTATAACTTTTTAAAAAATGCTCGACCTACATTAGCTACGCCCTTTAGTCTTAATTCATATAATTTACTTATCGCTTTATTACTTTGAATGTATATGTTCTCTGCGTAGATTTTGTAATTACTTTATGTTACAAAACAGAAGCTCGATAAACAAATAAATTTAAATTAGGGTCATCCCAATAGGCCTTTTACATGAAAACTTTAAGAAAAATGATGAGATGATTAAAGGCCCGTATCAATTTTACTTACCAGCATCTTTATAAATCATTCCATGTAAGTTTTCAGAAAAATTTAATTATTTTTATGAATCTTCTAAAATAAATATGGGACACACGTGAAACACACATTCCTAGAGACTAGTCAAATGAAAGGTACAAACATGGATATATCTTAAAGATATTCCTCACAATAACAACCAAGTTGAATTCTATTTATAAACACTAACCTAATGAAATGAAACCTTTCGTTTTTGCCAGTAAATCAAGAATAAAATATTTTTAATTCTCAAAATTGTAACAATAAAGTAATAGAGACTGATGAGTTCGAATAAATTGAATGCATGGAAAGAATTATGTATAGAATGATGTAGAAAAACTCAACAAAAGAGACGTGAATTTAAATTACCCTCAATCGCATGAATGTAAAAAGTAAAAAGGTCGGAAAACAAAAAAACGTATATAAAATGTGTGCCATAAGAGTCAAACTAGAAGATATCAAACACAATCTTCAAGAAAATTAATGCATTATCCAGCATATAATGAGGGAAGGGAACCAATTAGCAGACTATGTAGCATACATGACTATTGAACAAGCAAACTACACATTTTTAAATTTCAACAACATGGATATTATATAGAGAAGGATAAAAAACAATGATAAATTAAATTGTTCATATTTTAGTGTCACAAACTTGGAGATAATTGGAATGTGAAGGCCACAACACAAATTTTATGTATACATCATTTAGATAACATCATGAGAATAAGAAAATGTGAAGAACTATATAACCTAGGATACTTATGCGAATAAAAAAGGACTGTGCAAAGGGGTGATACGGAGTCATACGGGAGTGTTTAAACCTGAAAGGAACCATCACCACTAGTTTAAGGAGGTGGATTGAAGATACCCATGCACTTTGATCAAGCACAATTTACTGAACTAAAATTAGGGGTTTCAGATGGGAGGAAAGGAAGAGGAACACAAAAAAGGTTAGCAAGAACCTATACATGACGTATCCTTTTAGAAGACAAGATCCAAAAAGCATTTCAGAAGAGGCAAAAATGACCATAGAATAAAACGCAACTTCTAGCTAAAGAGAGGTAATTTAAACGAGAAGAAAAAACATAATAAAGTTAATAGGATGAACTACACTTACTCTTGTTAGTTAAGAAAAAGAAAACATATACACATGATCTCGAATGTTGAAGATCCATAGCTTGAGGTGGTGGAACTTCTTGTTGATCCAAATTGGGACAATTTTCCAGGTGTCGGGTGGAGTAGACTGAGAGAGAGGGGGGTAGGTTAGGAAATGGGCTACCTTTTTATTTGTTTGCTTTTCTAATTGATTTGGCATTTGGCTCATATGAGTATTGCAATAATCCAACTGTGTAACATAAATTCATAGTCAAAATTTAGAAATTTGTATTTCATAATTTTGATATAACTTAAATTAGTTAGAAAAATAGTATGAGCACAATCTCTTATTACATATGAATTGAGGTTCATGGGTATTATTGGAAAAAGAAAAAAAAATTATTGTTTTTTTTAATTTGATAAGACTTTAACTTTTTCGAAACTGTTCGACCTACTTTACCTACACCCTTTTGTTTAAAGCTATAAAATTTAGTCATAGCTTTATAACTTTGAATGTCGGTGTCCTCTGTGTAATTTTTTAATTACATTGATTGATAAAGTTGATGGTCGATGAAGAAAACTACTTGAACTAGGGACAACCTAATGGGACACTTACATTAGGTTATAAGAAAAAAAATTAGATGATTCGGTCATGTATCAGTTCTATTTGCCAACGTATTTGTTAACATTACTTGCATGTTTTCATAATATTTTGATCATTCTAATGAATCTAAATAAACTAAATTGGACAGATGTGCAACGTTCGTGCTCGGAGACTAGTCAATAAAAATTCACAAACATAGATGTATCTTAACGACATCATTCAAAATAACAACCAGACTGAACTATATACTTAAAGAAAAAAATTTTTTGCAAGAAATCTAAGCTCAAAAGTTTTTAATTCTGAAAACTTTTAAAACAGAGTAATAGAGAATGTGTGTTCGAATAAATTTCATGCATAGAAAGAATTATATATAGAATGGTATGGAGAAAAAAAACAAAAGAAAGTGAATTGAGATGAGACTCTTTTACATGAAAGAAAAATGTAAAAAGGGAAAGAAAAAAAACTTATGTAACATGTTTGTCATGAGAGACATAGTAGATGAGATCAAACAAAATGTACAAAAAAAAATAATACATTATCAAACATAAATGAGGGAAAGCACAAAATTAGCAAACTAGGTAAACAAACATGACTAGTGACAAAGAAAACTACACTATTTCAAATTTCAACAACATAGATACTATAGGGTGAGGATCATAAACAATGACAAATTAGTGTTTTCATATTTGAGAGTATCACCCGTTAGGAGATAATGGGAATGGCAAGTGTCACGACCCAAAATCGAGCCGCGAGTGGCACCCACACTTATCCTACTATGTGAGCGAACCAACCAATCTAAAACCCCAACATATTGAACAAAATACAAAGCGGAAGACTTAAAACTCATTATCCCCAAAATCTGGAAGTCATCATCACAAGAACATCTATCCTCAAGTTACAAATCTAAAAGTATCTAAGAAGCTAAAATAAATAAAAGGCTAGTCCATGCCGGAAGTTCAAGGCATCAAGACATTGAAGAGAAGATCCAGTCCAAGCTAGAAGCATTAGCTCACCCTGAAATCCGGTGTAGTGAAGACTGGCTAGAATTGCTGCTGAGTTGAAGACGACGGTACGTTTGCTGCATTCCCCAAATAACAAAGAAAGAAACAACAAGTAGGGGGTCAGTACAAAACACAAGTACTGAGTAGGTATCATCGGCCAACTCAAAATAGAAAACAGTATATATCAGTTCATATCATAAATCAACTACAATACTCAACATGTAGCAACAAGTACATAATCATCAATAAGTACTACCAAGTTCATCCATGAGGACTCAAGCCTCAATACCACACTCATTTGGGAAATTAGGTTCATTACATTGAGTATATAAACATCTCTCAAGATTATTATCTTTCTTCCTCTTGTGTCTACGTGACCGCCATCCCCTACACTATGTGTCGAAACGTGACACTCCGATCCCCTAATTCCCTACGTGTCGGAACGTGACACTCCGATCCCTTAATTCTACGTGTCGGTTCGTGACACCCGATTCTACGTGTCGGTTCGTGACACCCGATCCCTTAATACTATGTGTCGGAACGTTACACTCCGATCCCCTAATTCTACGTGTCGGTTCGTGACACCCGATCCACTAATACTATGTGTCGGAACGTGACACTCCGATCCCCTAATTCTACGTGTCGGTTCCTGACACCCGATCCACTAATACTATGTGTCAGAACGTGACACTCCGATCCACTAATTCTACGTGTCGGTTCGTGACACCCGATCCACTAATACTATGTGTCGGAACGTGACACTCCGATCCCCTAATTCTACGTGTCGGTTCGTGACACCCCATCC